>JAGTTH010000001.1:0-239794 GCA_022606485.1 Agraylea sexmaculata | reverse complement strand
AGGCGCCAATATTACAAATTATCTTTATTTATTTGACACCGAGGCACGACTTTGACCATAAACTGCATGTTAAAATTCAATTCTATTATTTCAATAATTATATATATACGTGCTTGTCAACGATAAATTAAAAGGAATATATGCAATATTGAAAACATCCAACCGTGAAAACGCCAACTAAAAACGAATCCACATACCAATCTGATTTATTTCGATTCATTAAACAAGTTTTTATATCCAATATATTGCCAACGCAGTGAGATATTATCATATTTATAATCCTATAGATTAGCGGAACATTTGAATGACGTAAATTATTTAATTGCTTCTTTATTTTAATCATTAAAAAACACAAGTTGATTTTTTTCAGACACGTTTTTCGTGTAAAAAATATGATTAATATTATAAAAACATACAACGGGGCTTTAATCAATAAGAATATTTAAATAAATTTATTAGCAGAATCAAATATAATTGCCACTTTCAGGTGACCCAAATAATTTACTTGATTGATTGATTTATTATTGAAAAATTACTTTAATTATTACTGTAATGTAATGAAGTGCTTTAAGTAATTTGAGCTCTGCAACGACTTTAAATATCGCTTTATTATTTAATTATTGTATTATTTTATTTCGACTCTCAGATATTTACGCTAAAAATTATATGATATACAATTATGAGTTGTCATACATTAAATTTTATATTCATGGGACAAACTGTAGTTATAGATTTTTTTTAAATATTATGTTAAAATATTGTTCTGTGCCTTCAGAAAATTACTCATTAATTAATACATTTAAACACTGCTTTTTCACCCTCTTGGCTGAGGTTTGCTTTGTTGCGCTGAGTTGAAACATTATATTTTTCCCACTTCGAGTTCCAGTTTTATTATAAACTTGTTAATTAAAAAGCAATTAAGCTGTGTGGGAAATCTCTTAAGAGCTTTGCGGTCATGGCATTTCAATTATTAAATTTCAAGATAAGTCTAAATGTAGGTGAGTTAATTAAATTGAAAAGTCACTATTTGAGAAATGCGCCTAAGGAGAGCAAGCAGGTGCGAATCGAATAGCATTATTTTTGGTCATTATTTTTAGGATATTTAGGAAACGCTAAATTAGCATTTAAATCTGTTCGCTTCTAATATATAATTTATAAAATTAGTGTGCTGGCGGTGCAATCAAATTGAAAATATCGCATTGCAATTTGGCTGGTCCGTTTGATCTTCGTCGGCTGGTTTCATAATTTGAATTCAAAATAAGCGACGACGGCTGACGGAAAATATCGCCGATGAAATATTCATAAAATTGTAAATTCAAAAAGGCGTGATTCTGTGCCGCCAATTTATTACTACTTTCAATGGTCGACGTGTTGGCATTTTGCTAAGGAAATAATTACATTGTACACATGCTGCATAACAACTCTACGTTTTATGTTAATACACTACATTGTTCAACACGTTCAGTACCGACAAAACAATTCTATTAAGTAACTATTGAAATGTCCTCTGGTTTGTACCCATCATCATCATTTTAATCATTAGATTCTAGAGGTCTGGAAACGGATAGGATGATTTTAAAGTATTTAGTTATAACTTTGGATATTCCCAATACTCCCAACCACTATTTTTTTAATTTAAGTGTCTTTCTACTAATTTGTTTTTTTCTCAATATACAATAAAAAAAACTCGCTTTCTGGTTGATTGGTAAGAAGTCCGAGTTTACGCAAGTAGATTGAAGGATCATCACTGTGTGGTGGCCTGGGAAACCACCCCACTATACATAGTTATTCCCGTAATGAAAATTAGAGAGGTGATTTTTTTAGATTTGAATAATTTTCTCGAAAACCTATCTGGAAGCATCCTCAGAATATAAATAATATTCAAGTCAATAAGTTATTCTTTTCCCATGAAAAAATATTTGTAAATGTTGATAATTATACTATGGATCTGCGGTTATTAATTATATTAAATACTTGATTTTTAAGGAAACTTTTGTAAACCGTTGCAACCCAAAAATAGCAGACAGAGGCGTATTAAGTTTATTTTGCATAAAAAATGTTTTTTTTTTTGGTGTAATGGAATTCATTCAAAAATCATTGATGAATTCTGAGCAGAGTGAAAACTTGACAACTGAAAATTCATTTTACCATAAAGTAATAGTTTCATGGCACCAAACACATAGAAAACCAAAGGGTTATAATCAATGAGCTTATATATATATATATATATATATATATATATATATATATATAGAGAGAGAGAGAGAGAGAGAGAGAGTAGGTAGCAGGTGGTATATATATATATATATATATATATATATATATATACAGGGTATTGAGAGAGAGATACCAATAATACTTGAAAAAACGTCAAAACAATAGCAGGCACAGATTAGATGTAGCACCAAAGGTTTCGTGTATCAGCCGCTTGGGGCGCTGCTTCTACCGCTCATATGTTTAACTGTCAATTGTCGATATTTCAAATTACATTACACTGTATTTCACTTAATATGCTAAAGTGTCTGGAAAAGACAAATAATATGTCACTATATAAGCAATTTACATGATCATTGCGGATCTTTCTGTAAGAAAAATCTTGTTTCTCTCGAGTATCAGATTTTAGGGACTACAATTTACATGTGGCCGCAGCCCTCTTATGTGTGAGTGTATATGTATAGGGTTTAGAATGTATACATGTATTAGTGACCGGGCATATTCGAATGTACGACGTAATATTGCATGGCGCTTCTATATATAGCAGTTCATTGGTAATAATGGTTTCTAAAGATGGCTAATCTTTACACTGTATGCATTACAGCAGTAGTAGATCAGATGTTAGGTTGGTATATTTAGAAGATGGGCAGAGTAGAGTATATTGTAAAAGTGTTATTGTACAGGATGTATTCTCAATTAGCACGAGGCCAGATAATGCAACGGAATAAGAGCCTATTAAGCTGTCGTCCAAGACAAATAGTCCAACAGATAGCGAAGCCGCCGCCGGCGACTACTACTCGATTTATGCACATTTAAAAATACAAAGTGATACCAAACATTTCAACATTATATTTAATACCATACTATTTGGCCGACGAAGATCAAAATATCCATCCGCAATACTCATATGAGAGCATTTCAGTCTATATCTTATTATTCATGTTTCGACTGACGAGTGCTGCATTATCATCACTGCGACTTGGGATCTCCTACAGGTACTACAGTATGATATAATAAATAAATAAACCAATATGTGACTAATACAAAAATAGTTATTTGACTACCATATAGGTAATAAAATGAAAGGAGGAAAAAATGTCAAATGTGAGCGATGCCCTGGCATGGGAGGGGGTTTATGCACTAAAAGGCGCCTCTCATATCGACATAAGAAAACTATTTTTGATAGCGATGACGTCTGGGTAGAATTCCACAATTTAAAAAAATCACAATATTGTGGAAGTTACATTAAATAAATTTCTCTAAGAAAACATTTGTTGACAATCAAAACTACACTGTAATACAGTTAAAATTCAAATTGTCCAAAACAAGTGTCTTAAGATGGCCTTAGATCTTGAACCTGGCACATTTCTCAAAGAAGTCCACGAGGATATTAAGTTAAAAATGATCAAAGCAAATATCGCAGATTTGAGTAAAAAACATTACACTAAAATGACTAACTTCCCGACTAACCCAATCATAAGACATGTAAATAAAACCAAATATGTCTCGAGGAAACGTAAGTTCATTTTACCAATGAACTTCCAAAACTGATATTATTTTTAAAAATAAAATAAAATTTCCAATAATCCACTCAACTCAAATTTGGTTTTACCCAAACAAATTGTTATTTGGTTTTTAAGCATTATATTTTGTAACTGTTTTGTTAATACTGCTTTTATCGTTGTTATTATTTATTAATCTTCAAATTTGTAAATGGGTTTTTATTTTTTTCCCATTCTTTCTATAATTAAATACTATTACTCATGTCAAATTTAAATAAAACATTCTCATGTTAGTTATAGGTAAAAAGATGTAAACACTCTGTACACTAAGTCTATTTCCAAAGATGTATTGTTCTATCAATCAATGTAAAAACTTATGCATAATAAAGAATTTGTAATATATGTAATACAGTTATTAAATAATAAATCGTTGCGGTGCTCCAATACCAAAAATCATACAAGCGCACCCATTTAAACAACCTATCGTAGTTTCTCAACATTTTCACAATTAAATTTTATATTGTGATTGTATTTCATTCCTAACTAATAAACTTCTAATGTAGATACAGCTAAGGTTACTATTAGTTAAGATTATTAAATTGTAAAAATGCATATTTGACTGCAAAATTAGATTGAAAGTACCTAGATGTAACATAGGTATTATATAGTTTGATATTTTCTCTACAATAATAATAAAAAAAAATAAAAATTTAGATTTCAGTGTTCTTTTCCACCCTTTATGTTGTTCCAACCAAACCTACTTAAAATGTAAGCCTTTGGTATCAAAATATACAAATTAAAGGGTATCTCTTAATGTAGCGAGTCTTAAACTTGTTGATACACATTTTAAAATAATAAATCGTTTTTCGAGGAACTGATTTCTCTAAAAAATGTAAATTTGAAACGCAGCTTCTCGCGGAAAGATAGCAGAGTAGTAAACATTCGCCGCTATAATATATTTAGTTTAACGGGTCGTTGTCAGCTTAAAGCGATGGCTGGTGGCATTTTGTCAAGAAATAGGAGAAATAAAAAAGAACCAATAAACATTAGTGTCTTTACTATCAGCCAAATTTATTATATTGCCTATGACGAGATGCAAAACTCGTAACGATTCGTCAATGGATACTAAAATGAACGTTATTGCAGAAAAACACATAATCCACCCGAAGATTCGGATAATATTATTAATAACATATATATTTTTTTTATTATTTATTATGTAACTAAATACAATATTCATGAATAGCTTCTTTGTATTATATCAATATATTTGTTTGAAGTGTACAAATTTTATAAATGTGTTAATTTAGTATCTCGTTTTAAAAGACAAATCGCTTTGAAATGTTTATACGAGAGACGAGAAGACTCGTACAATATATTTTCAGTGCAAAACAAATCAGTAAACGTCAAAAGAAGTCTCTTAATGAATGTGGCTTAAGCCAAGAAAATAATATCTCTTAGCACCTGCTATCATATTTATTCGACTAGTTTTTCGGAAATTTATTTATATTTTTATTCTGAACAGATTGAATTAATATCATTGTTAAATTTATTCCAGAACACAGAGACACGTGTCGTTGTTTGTAAAGCGTTACATTACTATGTCCTACCACATTTTACACAATGCTACAAACTGATTATCAATCTTTACATTATTATGAAAGAATGTATTATAAAAATGGATTTTATTTTTTGAGTTCAGATATCTGGACCGCTATATTTAACAACGTCATCATTATTCAAGACGCATTTCGGTAATTAAAAATAATAATTGTTCATCAATCTAGTATAAATATCTAAATGTTTCTAACACATCACTCAACAATGACAAGACAAGTCAAAACAAGATACAATGCCAGTGCGAGTTATGGCTTGGCGAGTGAAAACAAAAAAAATATTTGTGTAAAAGTTCTCTGAAAACTTGCATGCAAGCTACTAGTCTACTTGCACGTAATGGTTAAGCTTGGGATTCCTAGGCGTGCGTCGTCGCAAACACACACCGTAAAGACGGTAATAGAGTTGCTTTGCTGTACTTTTGATCAGTTTTTTGTTAATTAGTGCCTCGCCCGAGGCTTAGACGAGGCATTAACCAACAAAAAACCGATCATAAGTGTAGCCAAGTAACTACTCTACTATCGTATTTACGGTAACGTTTGCCTGGGAATCCATTACTTAAGAAGTACGCTTACAGCAACCAACTCGCATGCCAACTTGCACTATCCAGCTAGCCCTTTAGTCAAAATATACATAAGTATTTACGTATATGGCATAATGGATATACAACGCGTGTTAAATCTCGAGGGCGTGTCACTCGGCGTTTTACGCGCAAAATGCGTTTCTTCAAGATTTTGCTCGTGCTACTAACTGTCAAATTATGGCTTGCCGATATCTATGTGCTATAGCAAAATTATTATTTATTTTCACCTCAGTCCCAGTTTCCTGACGAACTCGTCGCTTCGGCTCAAGTCGGCTGTATGAAAGTTCACCAGAGTGGCTTCGATACAAATATCGGGTATGATCGGCTTTAGCATTTCAAGAAACGAAATATTAAGTATATGACTCGAGATTCGTATAATCTGTTGTCACGTAGCTCACGATTTAACACGCGTTGAAGAAACCGGCATCGTATGCAATTAAACTCACCAAGTATGTCTTATTTAGTTTTTTCTTACAATGATTGAGCAATGTTTATTTGCCGTCTGTTTCTAGCCTAATGCAATGGTTACACGTGTCACTAAAGCATTTGCAGTCTGAACTCAACAGATTTAGGAGGAGATTCAAGTACCAGTTAAGGTAGAAGGAGGTAACCCAGCTCAGATAATTTATTTATTTATTTGATATAATAACCGATTATTAAGACATTTAATTTTAAAAAAGCACTATGATTTTTACACTTCCGTCCCCTAGATCTAGTACTGAGAAAACAGTAACTTTATAATGATCTTACGTCTGAACGTTTAACTGAAGCGTCAGTTCATTAGAATTTTTGGGATTCCTTCAATATTTAATCGGATTATCAGTGTTTGAACTACGTTAATGAAGAGCGATGTTCACCTGTATTCAGAATTCAGATTAATTAACGTTTACCATATATAAACAACAAAATTGTTGCCTCACTCAGACTCGTCTGCTTGGTCCGCCATCTTGATAACTGATGTTAAGGCACATGGTGCGAGTATTTGCAGGGCGATTCGCACTGTTTAACCATCGCATAAGGCTAGTTTAAGATTATGACTACAGTGCAGATACAATTATTATATTAGAAAGGGAACTCGCTTGGATTGTTATTTATTATCTGACACCTTTCACTGGAATTACTATCATCAAAGATGGAATTTATTATTAAAATTTTATTACTTTTAAATATTGGGAAACAGTAGTATTAAAGTGCAAGGCAACAAGCAACGGCGCTGTATATTCGTGACGCAGTAAATCGCAAAATACGCTCTGTGCGGCCGTAACCATTTTTATTTTTTGGTAAATAAATGTTTCAACTCTGCCCACATGTTCGAGCACACATTGCGAATAAAATATTTTAAACTCGCACCGATACAGGCCTTCAATGAATGTTACAATTAAAAAGTCAAGTTGGAGACAAGCCAGAGTCTGTAATGAATAAGAGACACGCTTAATTGGCGCAGCAAATGGGCCATCACACGCATTTATTTATTCGCGTCACGATGGCGCGGCTGTTTGATGCACTCTATATGAATATTTTTCCATATAAATGTATTTAGAATGGTCAATGTGTGTTGGAAGGGCGGGTGTAAGGCTTTATTTAATGCGACGGCGGGCAGGAGTTTTGATTTACGTGTAGCGTGTTATTGCAAGTATGGCCCCTTTGTATGAAACACCTGGCCATTAAAAAGAGGTGGTGTATTGTGCCACTTGCTCATATCTCACCTTTGTTATTATAACCATTCTTCACATTGCACTTTTGATGCAATTACAGCTTCACATCCTTTCATCCCAGATACAATTCATTATCTCAGTTGAAGTATGTCAGGATGAGCTGACGAAACGACCATCTTAGGTTTACAATTTATTTCAATTTAGGCCTTACAATATATGTATTTCATACATGTAAGCATATAGACAAGATAATTATTTATTTATATAAGGTAGACTTTAATCAACTGAGAATATTTTAGAGGATGGTAGGGTATCAAAAGAATAATTGAAAAAATATATTATTCATTAAATTAAAAAATATTAAATGACCTTTTGGATCCGAGTTTAGGCAGTATAACCTCGATATATTAATATTAATGCATATTCCCATCCAATTTTAAGTGAGAATTTTTAATGCGGAATTCCAGAAAAAATAATCACTCGAACGCAATAATCCATTTTATATAGGTTTTCTAAAACAAACATTGAAAATTCTTATTATTCTTATGATGATATATATATTAATAAATGAGAATATTTTAGGGAGTGTTAGGGTATCGCAAGAATAAGTTAAAAAATATATTTAATAATTAAATATATATATATATATATATATATATATATATATATATATATATATATATATATATATATATATATATATATCAGCAATTTCTTTATTATGCATAAGTTTTACATTGATTGATAGAACAATACATCTTTGGAAATAGACTTAGGTGTACAGAGTGTTTACATCTTTTTACCTATAACTAACATGAGAATGTTTTATTTAAATTTGACATGAGTAATAGTATTTAATTATAGAAAGAATGGGAAAAAAAAAATAAAAACCCATTTACAAATTTGAAGGTTAATAAATAATAACAACGATAAAAGCAATATTAACAAAACAGTTACAAAATATATAATGCTTAAAAACTAAATAACAATTTGTTTGGGTAAAACCAAATTTGAGTTGAGTGGATTATTGGAAATTTTATTTTATTTTTTAAAAATAATATCAGTTTTGGAAGTTCATTGGTAAAATGAACTTACGTTTCCTCGAGACATATTTGGTTTTATTTACATGTCTTATGATTGGGTTAGTCGGGAAGTTAGTCATTTTAGTGTAATGTTTTTTACTCAAATCTGCGATATTTGCTTTGATCATTTTTAACTTAATGTCCTCGTGGACTTCTTTAGAAATGTGCCAGGTTCAGATTCAAGGCCATCTTAAGACACTTGTTTTGGACAATTTGAATTTTATTAATATGACTTTTGCCGCAGTAGACCAAGCTGGGCATCCATACAAGAGAATCGGTCTGATAATTGATTTATAAAGAAGTAGCTTATTCTTGGGTGACAGCTGACTACGCCTGTTAATAAGTGGATATAAGGTGTTAATAGCCAGGTTGCTCTTGTCCACAGCATATTTTACATGCTTGGACCAGTTCAACTTGGAGTCTAGGATAACTCCCAAATACTTGACTTCTTTGAGCCAAGGAATTTGTTCGTTATTGATACTAAGAGGGGGGATGTGGGATCGCTTTCTTTTGTTAGTAAATATTATTGCTTCAGTTTTACTCTCGTTGAGTTTTAATTTCCAGCGAGAGTAATACTGTGTTAGTAGGTCTACAGATGCTTGGAGGCGTCTACGAATTGTGTCTAATCTGTAAGATGATGTGAATATAGCGGTGTCATCCGCGTAAAGAGCTAAGGAGCAATTACGAGGAATAGGGATGTCATGGATGAAGAGATTGAAAAGATAAGGAGCGATAATACTTCCTTGCGGAACTCCCGCAAGGATTGGATGCTGTACAGATTTAACATTGTTAATATCTACTGAGAATTTTCTGTTAGTAAGATAAGATTGAATAACTTTGGTGAGATATGGTGGAGTGTTAGTGTTAATTAGTTTGTGAATGATACCATCAAACCAGACTACATCAAAAGCTTTGGCAAAGTCCAGGAAAATCATTCCCGTACTTTTTTTATTATTAAAATTTCCTCTAACATGCTGTGAGATTCTTGTTAGTTGTGAAGTGGTACAATGGCCCGGTCTAAATCCGAATTGTTCATTAGGAATGACGCAATCCAGAGTTTTTCGCAGGCGGGTTAATATGACTTTCTCTAAGATTTTACTCATGCAGGGGAGGAGACTGATAGGACGATAGCTACTGGGAAGGGATTTGTCTTTACCAGGTTTAAATATAGGGACTACTTTAGCTGCTTTCCAATTATCTGGAAAATATCCAAGAATAAGACACGAGTTAAATATTTTAACCAAACAATCAAGAGCCTTTTGTGGTAAGTGTTTAATAAGAGTGTTGTTAATGTTGTCGTGTCCTGGTGATTTTTTATGTTTTGAGTTTTGAATAATATCAGAGATTTCAGAAAGAGTTACCTCGTCAATCTCACATTCAGAATAGTTGTGAAGATTCCTAATTGACTTAGTAACTGCTTGTTCTGTGAGACTATCTGTAGTGTCATTATGTGTCAATGTGTGTGCTTTAACGAATGTTTCAGCGATGAGATCAACTTTCTCCTGAGCCTTGTAAATAATTTTATTACAGTCTTCGCTCCTGAGCGGAGGGATAAAGGATGTTTTTCTAGTCATCGACTTACACATCTGCCAAAGTGAGTTATTTTGTGTTTTGAGAGACCTTATCTTCTGTTCCCAGGATTCATTTTTATGAATTTTAATTTTATGTTTAATTTCTAAAATTAGCGCATTTATGACAGATTTGAGTTTACAATTTCTTTTCTTTCGCCACTGATTCATTAATCTATTTTTTACATGAATTAAGTCCACAATTTCGATGGAAGTTTGTTCTTAAAAGTATTGTTAATGGTTTTAACAGGAATATATAAGGCGGCGGCGTTCTTAATAGAATCTGTGAGTGTAGTGATTGCATTGTCAACGTGAAATGTGTTGTTAGTGTCGAATTTAAGTGTAACGTTATTGTTAATATGAGTTTTGTAAGCGTTCCAATTAGCCGTCTCATAACTAAAGAAGGTTTTTTGGGTGATTTTGTAATTTCCGCCGATGTTAAATACAATAGGGAGATGATTGGAGGAAAGTGACTGTATTACGTCAACTTCGGTGAGAGAAGGACAACCCTTAACCACTGCAATATCAAGGATGGATGGATATCCTTTGGGTGGGAAATGCGTTGGACTTTCGGGGAAAAGGATACGAAAGTCTTTTTTATCACAATATTCTCTTAGTAAACGGCCATCCTTATTTCCGCGAATACAGTGCCAAAAAGTGTTTTTACAATTAAGATCACCAGCAATTATAACATCCTTACCGAGAGACATAATTTTGTGGATATCATCTTGACAAATTTCTATTTTGGGTGGCTTATAAACCGAGGCAATAATGTGAGTTTTATTATTAATAGATACACTAATTGCTATTACTTCAATTGAGTTAGTTTTACGAATTACAACTTTCGAATGACATATAGAGTCTTTCATCACGATTAAAACACCACCGCCTGTTTTGCAAACTCGATCGTTGCGATGTATTACAAAACCTGGTCTTCTCAGAATTATATTTGTATTAAGAAACGTTTCACTTATCAATGCAATGTCAACACTTTCTCTTAACATAAAGTCAATCATTTCGTCGAATTTATTTGAAATTCCCCGGGAATTCCAAGCAACAATCTTAATATTAGAACAGTGACTAACCTTAGACATTATCAAGCGATGCGGCGAGCTCCATGATGAGATATATCCTTTCATTCTTTGTCTGACATGTCTTTAGCTTCCGCTGAAGCTCTTGAACCTTCAATACAAGAGTCATCAGGTCTCCTATCGGCATATCAGCGCTAGAGATTGGGGCGGTAATGTTCTTCGCAGTAGATGTGGTGGTGGGACCTTGGGCAATCTGTGCCCATGACAGGTCAGTCACGTGATGAGATGTGGACGGGGAGATGACCTGGGCGGCCATTGGTCCACGAGCAACCTGGGACCAGGAGCGTCCGTTGACGATGTTCGGGGGCGGCACTGGTGCACGCTGGGTGGCCGGTCTCGCAGCTGGCAGCTTGGGGGTAGATCTTAATTTGATCTGCTTCTGTCTGTCAGGGCAATCTTTGTAATTTGCAGTGTGGTCCCCTCCGCAATTGCAGCATCTTGCGGGGGAAGTGGCATCCTTTATGCATGTGGAAGTCTGGTGATCGCCGCCACATTTCACGCATTTGAATGCGTTGTTGCAGTTGGATGCTGCGTGTCCCCACTGTTGACAACGGAAACATTGCGTGATAGAATTTCTCCCAAGAGAGTATTTTTCAATTGTCACTCTACAGTGACAGATATTAGTAGTGTTTTTGAAGTCACTCATATTTGTCTCATTGCTGAGATTTATTAAATATAGGGGTGACTTCGTAATGGAGCCATTTTTTCCTTTCATTAGGAACACGTCTATTATTTTAAATCCTTTGTCGCTAAGGTCCTGCTTGATTTCCTCTACAGGAAGCAGAGGCAGGCCTCGTATGACAGATTTTTTAGGTCTGTCACATTCTAACGTAAAGGAGAAAAATTCCTTGTTTAATGATTTCAGGCCCGCTTTAAGGGCTCTGAAATCAGTGATATTGCTGGTTTGGACTCTGACTTGTCCGTTTGGTTTGTAATGTAGTTGGAATTTATTGATGAATTTCTTGACAATCGTCAAGTTTTCACCGTGCCCTGAAGATTTGAGATATAACGGGGGAGGTTTTTTGACATCCTTATCGGATGACAAAATTACCTCCCCCAGCGACTTAAATTGGTTTTGTTTTGGAATGGAAGTAGGAGTAGTAGGTCTTGGACGTTTGATCGGGTTCTTTGGTAAAAGAAACCCATCGATCGTCGTTTGAGCCATTACGTTTACGAGTTAACTAATGAGTATATGTTACTATGATAAGGAGCGATGGTACCTGATAATAATGGTGAAGTGGATTTTGGCGGCGTTGCGGCAAGCTCGTTATCAGGAGAGGTCGCAGGGCGGCAGACCGGTTTGGTAGTTGCGACACTTGTGTACTTGACACTTTCGAATTTGCTTAACCATGCAAGGAGCACTTCAATATACGTGTGTACAAGACGGCTGTCTGGACGTAACTGGAATTAAACGATGGAATATAGTATTTTAGTATACATATTTTGAAGTAACCAAAATCATAGAGTATAATTTATTGTATTTTTGAATAAATATCGGTAGCGTTTAGTACCAATTTGTTGTCTGATTATACGAATCTTATTTTTATTAAATGTGTCTCCAAAACCGTAAATGTAATTAAAATTCCAAAAGGTAGCACTATTTTGTGATTGATTTCCTTATTCAAACTCTAATATTTACATTATTGGTAAATCATTAATTTCATTATTAAATTAGTGATTTTGTTTACAAATTAAAATAAAATGAAAATTTTACTATGAAAATATAATCGAATCTTATTTTATCACAATTTCTTTACCTCTATACCTAATATTAAATAATAAAAACCCATGAATCGGATCTTATTGGAAACATCTCCTTCTTTCATATTTTATGGAGTTGTCATTATTTCAATAAATAAAGTCCAAATCTAGTTTTTATTTGAAAACAGGTAAAAAGTAGCAATATAAGGTAGAAAAATGACAAAATAGCATTTGGTGATAGCAATATGCATATGTATAGAGCGCATTAGTACATTTAAAAAATTACAGGCATAAGTCTAATTATATATCCGTGACAGGTCTACAAAAAAAATTTTAATTAAGAAAAATTGGTCAATTTCAATAATCTATAGCATGCATTTTTAGTTTTGTGTCTTCATATTTAATCAAATTATGTAATATATAACCGTGTTGTGAAGCATTCGAGCTTGTGTGATATTAACGACAAATTGTCTCAGTAGACTAGTAAGACTTGATGTGTGGTTGAATAGTTGTAGTAATAGTGTAAGGAAGCTATCTGTAGTCGCCATCAAATTGAATCCGGCTAGCGAATGTCACGGCACTCTACGACCTCCTCGTAGTACTAGTAGTATCACCGTAGCACTGTCGTAGCCAATTGCCCGTAGCACTAACTTTTCAATATGTGATGTGGACTACGACTTAACCGGCAACCTTCCGCTCCACTACGCCAATTCAGACTCTTTCCAAATTGCCTGCAACCAATGCGAAAAAATCACTTCTCCTAAAGATCTATTGTGCTCACGGGAATATGATTTTACATACATTTACACTGAATGATACGATACAATCTCGCGTGAGGCATCAAAATAACCCTACGCTCAACTTTAAGATGGTCTTACAACTTCTAGGAGCGCATCTTCTCTCAAATCAGCCATAAAAGTGGATATACATGTTGACTACACTAAATTATATACAACATTGTTAGTTGCTAATATAAATCCCTGGATAAAGGATCAATCAAAATGTAATCTAGTTTCTATTAAAAGAGAAGAATAAATACATATCGACATTTAAACGACTATTTGAATGAAGTTCCATGGAGTGAATTATACAAGAGAGAAAATAGGGATTTTGTATTATGAATATAATATTTTTATGTTTATTAATAAATATATTATTATATCATACTGCAAAATGATGGGACTTAAATAAAAAATAAAAACCACCGTAATAGCTCGGAAGATTAGGTGCTTAGCTACAAATACTGTGGTCATAGTTTCAAATTCAAAAAAATAAATAATTGATCGGTTATTACGACTGGAACATCGAGAATAATATTAATAAAATCCCGATCGATCGTCTTGATCTAGGTTTATTCTGATTTCCTGGATTGTAAGGTAAGTGATTATTAATTCGGTGACCTATGTAACTAGTAAGCTCTACTATTAATTAAACGAGATATAACTGAATGAGATGCATCTGCATTGCTTGAATTTTAACATCGGCTATGATCACGTAGCTCACGAGTTTACAACTGTATGAATAAACCGCCCCTAAATTTACAATCATCTCGTTAGGGTAGTTGGTAACCTGGTGCAAGACTCGAACCTGCATATTTTAATCTCCATTTAACGAGATGATTGAAACAGTCGTCAATAAGTTTATATATAATTTAATCTAGTAAAATACGAAATAATACTTTCGCGAAGAAGTACTAACATGGAATGCACGCCGATATGGAAGCAGGTGGGAAGTGTCGTCTGGTTGATTATGTTAAGGGTTTTAAAGGCCCATTGTCTGGACTAATAGTTTGTCCTTAGCGTGGCGGATTTACATTAGAAAGCAAACTGGCTAAAGGACGAAAGTAAACATGGTGTAACGTCCAAGAATGTCCGCGTACTTCCTTCCGTGACTTCGCATAGGGAATCTTGAGCAATAACCATAAACTGGGCCGTCCCTTCTATTTAAACTCGCTTGCTTCCTGCGGGACCCTCCCCAGACACTTACTTCATGATACTCGTTACTATGCTAATTCTCGGCTACTTCAAAAATTAAAAATACAAAAAGTGAATGTTTCTTTCAAAAATTTCAGCGCTAATTACTCAAACTTCCATGTTGCATTTACATACATTTCGATGATGAGCCGCCATCTTCAGCCAACGTCGGCCATCTTGAATATTTTCATGAATAATTTTCAGTATATGAGAGCATTAAGAATATATACAAGCCATGAATTAAAAACATTGAGTTCATCGATTTAATTCTAATAAAATATCTATGGAATAAACTGTATTAAGCATAGAATTTTTTCCTCTTAATTTTAAAGTATCTTCCTTTATTTACGAGGAACAACTTTTATAATTAAAGGTGCGATGGGCGTATTTTTGGTATAATATATATGGTAAAAATTCTAGTATTGGATATATAAAATTCCCTCATCATTTCATTAATTTTTAAATAAAGCAACATTAAATTTAATCTTACATAATATTTCTCTCTACTGAATATTTCTATTAAAAATAGTCTAAGAATAAATAATATCACTTACACAATTTTTATACTAATGCAATAATTTATTTGTACATAATTATTTTAGATATATTATTAATGACTATAATGAAAGTACTATATATTTATAAGGGGACCCACACACATTCAGTTACAGTGTGAATTTCTACTGGTCAGTTTTATGTAAATCTAGTAACAGTGAGATAAAATAAGATACAGATAAATATCAAGATGTCGGACCAAGTAGATGAGTCGAACCATGATCAAGGCGATGATCAGTGTTTAAAAAACAGTAATTAAGAGCGATTTACATCTCAACTAATTATTTAAACCATTAACTAATAAGATGAATTAGATAACCTAACCTAACCAAAGTAGAGTAAACAATTGCAGTGTTGCCTCAATTAGATTCATCTGCTTGGTCCGCCATCTTGATATTAGACACCCAGTTGAATGCCATTGTATATCTGTGGTTCCAGTTAATTAACCATCCGTTTATTCCTAAGAATTATTTGTAGTTGTCAATGAATCTTATTTGAAAACTTATACTATATATTTAAGCCAGTCCCTCAGAAACTCTCGATTGAAATATTTGTCAATATTTTGAAGATGCACTTAGTTAATTAGCAGGTGTTGTACCTTATAAGAATACTCATCCAAATTGTGTGAAGCATTATTTGTATTGTTAGTGTATTATATGTATGAGCACTTAGAAAGTAGTGCAGGAATGAATAGTGAGGATTGTACACAATGCAACTACACATCACTACAGCTACAATGTACAAACAACACACACCTTTATTGTTGGAAGTGTCCCTTGCTTTTTACTATTTCCAAGGCTTGTCTTCTAGTCCTTGCTGGCCCATTAGAACATCACCAACGAAAGCCTACTCTTTCTTCCTCGAAAGCCTGCGCCGCTGAAATGTCTCCATCTTTCCATTTTCTAGATACATTGCAATTTCTCGAGGCGTATTTGGGTCAAACATCTACTCTGCTATTCTTACCACTGAATAATATTGGAAAACCTTTATGACTATATTATATTATATAAACACATCGGTTATTATGACTGGAAGATTGGGAATAATATTAATAAATCCCGATCTATCGTCTTGATCCAGGTATTCTGATTTCCTGTATTGTAAGGTAAATACTGATTATAAAATATATAAATAAAATATTCTAAAAAGTCCCTCAGGGCGTATATAAATGAATAAATATTTTATAATATTTCAAATTGTATGTATGTTGTTGTATTAATAATCTATTGATATTATGTTAGGAATTCACTCATTTTAAGTGTGAATATATGTAGGAGCAAATTTTGTCAAAACATTCCCAAAATTGAGACTTTATTCGGGCAGAGCCGCTCTGTTGGTGACTTGTTACTTGTAATAGTTAAGATCACCGACAATTAATTAACACGTTGTAACGTCTAAAAAACCAAAATTTGTAATTACCTTCTCAAAAAGCTCCTCGAGGCATATATAAATAAATATATGTATTATTGTGTTGTGGTGTGACTAATCATGACCGTTAGATAATCACAATGCATTAGCTCGCCTCTTATCTTCAAAGATACATGTTTATGATTTAAATGAATCTTAAATCAGGCTTAATTGACACTTTAATAATTTAAATACTGTTTTTTTCAATTAAGCTTACTCATATAATCCCCGATGCTATCAATTAATTAGCAGGTGATTCTGAACATTAATTATTCTAAACAAAAAGGAGTTAAGCGAGGGTCAAAGTTACGACAAAGAGAGTTGGAAGTTTTGAAACTTTTTATCAGATCGATGGATAAAAGGAAGCTTCAGTCGGTGACAGTACTATGCAGATAAAAAGTTTCACTCCTGAAATATGACAACTTCCTGTAGTTGTATTACTACAACCCTCCGTAGACCAACCACCCTTAAATTACCACATACACTAAACCAATTGCTATCTAGTTCCACTAATGAGAATTCTTCACATTGTGTACAACTGTGGTGTGTTTTCTTGTTTCAATTGTATCCCCATTAGCATAAAGTCCGATGCCGTGTATTGAATTTAAAAAAGAGGGGCGGTGCTTTGGCGAATGGGTTTTCCGATGTTAAATAAAAGCAATAGTAGAAAAGTTGGCCCGTTAGAAAACAGTTATAGTAAAAAAGCGTGTCTTTGTATTGTTCAGATAACCATCATAGAAGCCATTGTGCCATCGGACTCTCTCGTTATGGACTATTTTTAACTTTAAATGGAATCCAACTAGATACATTCAATTTTATCACCGATACATTGCTAATTTATTATTTTATATTAAAAATTTCACATAATAATCCTTATCCAAATACCTCTTTAATTCTCCTTTGAATAGGCTACAACGACATGGCAACAATGTACGCTGGGTGATGTCTTTTCCACCAATTCTGCCCCCCCATAAGGCTTGTTTAGAAGCGGTTATATAGTAACATATAAATTATTGCTTCCTATACCTTGCTTTATTCAAACTAATTTTATTTTTATATAATACTGAAATTTATTTTATATGAAAAGGTATAGAATATATTATGAGTTTTGAAATATGATCCATTAATAACTAAATAATTATTTTTATGAAACAAAGAGTAAATCTATGTTATTGTCTTATTATGATAAAATTTAATACGGAATATGAAAATATTAAATGAAAGCAAAACCTTTATTTGTGCATTAATATACTACAATATAGACACGCTAATATTTATTATTACCTCTACTTGTAAACTATAAATTTGTATATATGTTGTTGTAATAATGGTGTTATAAAATCCAAAGATTCCCAGGTTTAGGTCTAAAACTATAATTACCTTCCAAAATTAGTTTATTCATTCAAAAAGAATAATAAAATGGTCAACAGAGGCTTGATGAAATAATTTGAAAATTGCCAAGTAAGTCCAAGGCTTTAATACTTCCGGGGTGCAAAGTACCGCATCCCGGGGGTTGCCGCTAATCCCTTGGAATTCACATAAATAAATCACGAGCATAAGCTGCAAAAAGCAGTGAAAATTTTGAACCCCTATTGGAATGGGCCGATTCGATGAGAGCTTTAAAAGTGTACCCGCACTACACCTGTAACCTTTACAATTTTAATGATGCATTAAAGGGACCGGGATTATCCAGCGAAAGGGTCAAAAAGGACTACGTTATCCTTTCATAGCCAAACTACACTTTGATTCCACAACCACATTATTAATTAAATATTATTTTTCAAAATGAGGGCGGAGGCTGTAGGAAGTATTGTGAAGCAACAAAGCAATCTTCGACGAAATTGATTGGAAGCCCTTTCATCATCACATTCACTTAAGCGCTTTCAATTACAGGTCTAATTAATTCTCGCTATAATTGGATGGAAATTTAATACCACATAATAATTATAATAATGAATTTCCTTCGTCGTAAGGTTGAATGTGTGTTGAAAAAAGAGAGGAAACCCAAACGGATATGGAAGGATTAATGCCTCTGCGTTCGTCATTCGATATCTAAAATAGTAAGAAATCATAGGATAATCCTCGACTAATAGCCTCATTTTATCACGAACAGATAACTAATTTTATTAATTAACCCCTATAATAGATTTTTAGCCCCATATACCGCCTGAAATATTCGTTATCGATAAGCAGCTTTTCAGCCATAAGAAGTAATTTATTACGTTATCCTTTCAAAAGTACGTAAAGAATATTACGTGGATAAAATAATCTTCTCGTTATAATAGCTAATAAATACATTAATATTAATCTAATCATTTAATATAGATTATTTAGTATTTCATAGGAAATAAATATACATATATATATTTATTTCGAAATAGAGTTGACAACGCCTAAATAAAATGTAATATTCTATCAATAAAAAAAATCGATCTGAAGCTTTTTGAATTTATTTCTCAATCAATCAAATAGTTTTATCAAAACAATATTCTTTTAATAAATATAAAATCACCTTTAAAACGTCATTTCGTTAGTGTAAATTAAATGATGCATTATTATTTTTTATTAGAATTATTTAGAACAAAATATTATTTATCCCTTATCCCTACATATCTTTCCTATCGATTATCAATGACTTTTTATTATCAACTAGCTGAAATTTTGAAAAAGGTAATTTTATTTTTATCCATACACCCATTAGATTGCAATAAATAAATGTAACTCCGTTTAATATAAGTTTCATTTAATAAATGTTTAAAAAATCCTATACTTATATTAATATATGCAAACAAAAACTATTATGATTTAAAAAAATTGTATCTTTTAGCTTGAATCAGTTCTTTATTTCTCCTGTAAAATGAACTTACGCAGTGTGCAAAGAAACCCGACGATATGTGTAATTTATCTATTGTTGAATAATAAAAAAGAAGACTAACGAAATGTCATTTTAAAGATGTGATCCTCAATTAATTAAAAGATTGTTTTTTTATGACCGAAGGCTTCAGACATAAAAATATATTTTTATTTGTATATGTAAATATGTATCAAAATCTAATCACCTAATTCAGTATTGCGCTGTACGCTGTATTTATTAACCACCCCCTTTATTTAACTACTTTATTAAAAAGTCATGCTTAGGTTGAATAAATGTATGATTATAATATTTAATTATGAAGGTTGCCAGTATTATTAAGGTTCATTGTTGTCGGGCCGCAATATATCTAAATTACAACCGAACAGAGCCGCCTCCTTTAAAAATAAGCAATTTAAAATGTGGCATGGCGTGGTGATTATTATATATTATATAGTATATAGTGTCTGATTTATGTGTAATGTAAGCAGAAACACCCTATGCGGGAATAGTCCCAATCAAGTCCCATTGTGTCCCCCTGACCCACTGACTGATACAATACTTATTTACTCACCACACTCTCCCCTAAACACTGCACTTTTATATCATCCCCTCGACATCGACACAAAGAACGCATGCCAATGCTGTTTAATATATGTGGAGATGTGTAAACACTAAAATCATACATTATACATATCGCGATCAGATATCATTTCATTTATACGCTAATGCCGATACTCTTGTATACTATGGAGATGTATCAATATATCAGTGGGTCAGTAACACAAAACTTATCTCCAATTTGACAGTTTGCAAGATTAGTGTTTCTTTATTGTAATATATTTTTATGCAAGCATTTAAGTTAGGCTTTCGTTTAATATATGCCCAGCTTGGTCTACAAAACAAGACAAGTGCCTTAAGATGGCCTTAAATCTTGAAGCTTATTGTAACAATGTGTTTTGAATACCTATCAGCCTTGGCCACTCCACCAATTATATATTTCTATTGAAATTGCAAAATTTAAATAGTTCAACTCCCAATATATATTGTGCTTAAAATGCGACATAATTACTATAATTATAATTATCAAACCGAACCTAATAAATAAATTTTAAATAAAAGCTAACGCAGACGGATAACCTTATAAGTAATGGCCTTAGATCTTGAACCTGGCACATTTCTTAAAGAAGTCCACGAGGACATTAAGTTAAAAATGATCAAAGCAAGTATCGCAGATTTGAGAAATGACTAAACCGATTATAAGTAATGTAAATAAAACTAATTATGATTCGAGGAAACGTTTGTTCATTTTACCAATGAACTTCCAAAATTAGATAATTTAATCACCTTTAAAATAATTCGGTTTTACCCAAATAATCTGTTATTTAGTTTTAAGCATAATACTTTGTAATTTATTTTGTTAATATAGAGTCTATTCTTGTAATTTTTTATTAATCTTCATATCTATAAAAAGATTTCTAATTTTTTTTCCATACATTTTATTATTTAATATTAATTATCTCTAATATCACATAAAAAATATCCTCACGTAAAGGTAAAACGATTTATATATTCTGTTCACCTAAGTCTATTTCCAAAGATGTTTTGTATAATATAAACAATGTAAAATTCAAATTAAATAAATAAACTGTAATATATACTAAAAAAGAGCTATTTTTATAAATTTTAAATCAAGCAATAGTAAATAGTATGTAAGGATATTCAGTCGAAGCATTATTTATATTCTTAATAATAGTAGTGTTGAAATAACTATGGAAGATCGACTTATTAGTTTAACTGACAGTTAGACCGAACATGTATAGGGCGTAGGGTCTATTATAATTTTAATTAAATTTACATTTTTAGTTGTAGAGTATTTACGATAAATAGAGTCTGTATTTCGATTGAAAGGGGCGATTGATTAACTATCGACATTGTGAGTAAAGTAAATCGAGGTCGTTGATAAAAAGTGTAACATTGAAGAAGCTCAATATTTCACGAGAGCAAAAAGCCTCGTACTAATAGAGTTAATGGAAAGTCTCAAATAAGACGACAAGGCAAGGCAAGGAATAATATAAAAGAAGTCCCCCGCTCAATACTTGGGCCTCGATCTCTCACCTCTTCCAATGGGGTTACTCCAACCCACAAAAGCCATTACCATAAATCAAAATGAGAAACCGAAACGGATTCCTTTCTATTTTTTAGAATTCGCATTATAAAGAAAAATGTTGTAAAACAAGATCGATCGCATGTTTGCTAGAGTGTGAATTGTGAGTGCATTATATTTATATATAAAACAGGTAACTATTAACATTAGTTTGATAATGATTGTAGTGAAATGGTCGGTGGACATTTAACATGGTTCCACACTCTGCAGGACAAACACTCCACAGCCTGACTCTCTTCTCAAAGCCTCACAAATGGAATTCGATAATTAATTTACCTATTCAATCCAGCAGTTGCTACTATTTTTAGTAACACTCTCCTCATACCTCTACGAAATCTAATTTTTTTTTCATCCAACATATTATATGCTATTGATTCTTCAACTGTTAAGCTTGGGATTCCTAGGCGTGCGTCGCCGTAAACGTACACCGTAAACACAGTAACTGTTTTTTGTTAGTTAATGCCTCGCCCGAGTGTCATACGAGGCATTAACTAACAAAAAACCGATCATAAGTGTACCTATGTTACTCTTCTATCGTTTTTAACGTATGCCTGGAAATCCATTACTTAACGCAATAAAATCCAATAAATTGTTGAGTTCACCTGTCTGGTGTCGGAAGCTTTATTTCAATTGACTTTTCGAATGCAATCATTTTAAACCCCATTGGTTAATTAATACATTTCATTTCATATTTAGCTCAACTTATAAGTACTGTTTTAAAAAATATATTTGATATGTTTATAACAACAATATGTTTTAAACAACAGTTTCTATAAGCAATAGAATATTTGTTTATACGCCGCGAATGCGAAAATGTAAAAACTTCGAATTCGAAAAAACTTAATTAGGAAATACAAACATATTTGACTAAATCATTATAAATATTTATCGATAAATAAATAAATGATTCGAAATCAAATCATGTATCCACCGGTTAAAATGTATGGTTCAAGTTCAATTTAAGTCAATTATATTTATACTATACTTTTTTCTGTTTTTATTATTTCTCATTTATGATAAAATTCAATTAGATCATTTTGGTGTTTATTTTTTGTACTTTAATTTATGTAAAAAAAGCATTTGCGTGTATGTAAATAATAAATATCAGTTAAGTTAACTTGTGTTATAATAAAATACTGCTACTTAAACTTGGCTCTACAAATTGTAATAGAATTTATAACGCGATATGGCAATATTCTATAATTTTAACCAATATTATAATAAGGTAAAATATCATATACCTTTGTTTTTAACATAAATCTTTAAGAAAGCAATATGTAATTCAATTTGGAAGTCAAAGTGAAGCTAAGGATTTCTCAGTTTTAAAGTAGTACTCATACTTTAAAACCCTCTTGGAAATACTTGAAGGTGAAGTGTAGTCAGAAAAATGATTCTTATTTAACCGAGAGAGGTTATTTTTCAATCTGAAATGAGGGGTTGCTTTTCCGAGATGCAGTCTTATTTTATGAGCAAAGCCCGAAAAGTTAAAGATACATAGAAATGGGTTTGTTAAAGTGAAAAGCAGACGCGAAGTCCGATTAAGTGAACCGATAAGAGTCCGTGCAGTCGTTTGATCAAAGTCAATACCAACAAAGGATGTTTTAGAGCCCTATATTTGAGAAACCAGTATCAACTGAACGTGATTTGGCTACAACCACTCTTGGCTCTACCAATACGAACAACCACTATTATAATATTCTACAATATGCCAAATTAAATAATATACACACATACTTCATCGTAATTTTGATTAAACAAGCAGGCACATTTAAAGGGTAGTAAAAAATAATAAACTAATTCCATATTTGACTCACCTGTTATTAAAGCTGCTTTTATTCAATATTAGTCAAAATAAAAATGGTTGTACCTTTAACGATGTCTTAACTGTGTAATTTATATTTTATTATTTTTTAATAGTGTAAAAAAGTTATTGAAACCCTGACTCCACTTAAAATTTTCTCGATTAATATAAGTCCATTCTTTACAGAGGGCCGTATTAATATAATAATTTAATGAGAGGGTGTGCCAGGCTCTAGTCTATTGGTACACACACGACTCACTAAGCAACTCTTATTACACTATTATATTGAATACGACCCAGAGTATCCAATTCAAAAATAAAATAATCTTGTTATATGTATTTATATATTGGCATGATTAATTAAAAATATTATAAATTATTATTATTTCGTAATGTAAAAAACGGGTGCTCGATTATAATATTTAATAATTTAAGCGAATGCAAGTTTATTTTTAGTATTTTTATACTATTTCGAAAGTATTTTTACACTATATAGTTCATGAGCTTAATGGTAAGAGCACATGGTCGATATCCAAAAGACGCGGGTTCGATTCGAAAAAAACCGAGTTGAGTCTTTTATTTGTGGTCATTTTTTTATTTGAACATGCATTAGTTGTTCCGCTCAAGATTTCAGTATTAACCATTATTTACTGAACATTCTCTAAATTATTAATAAAAATATATAAAATTTGTACCTACTCGTGTTTTGCAATAAATCATTTCGATTCTACATAAATGTATAAGCCGATTTATCGTACAAAAAGAAATTGTGTATTTATTATTACGAACATCATGGTCTTTCAACCGGTAAGCTTTACTGTAGTGCCTTCCACTTGATATAATAATTGTAAAATAATTCCCTGGCCGGTAATAGAACTTGTAATCCTCTTATTGCACAGTCCGCAAGAGATTACAGGAGACTGTAACTGCGGCAACCACTCTTCATACAAGTACACCCTTATATTTCATTTCACAAAAGAGCAACACATCAAATTTCAATAAAAATGCGATTTGGACTTTTAATGGAAGGATGTATGCAAACAAGATTGATGACATTGGTTTATATATTTGCTTCCATCGAAATTTAATTAAAATTGTATTATTGAGAATTATTCTAGTTTTATTGGTGAACGACTTGATCCTCTTTTATTCTTCCACAGATCCAATTGGAAAAATTGTATTACTCAAGCTATTGAGATATTTCACTAGATTTGTATTTATTTTATTACAAAAGTACGTACTGAATGATAATAGAAGTAAAAGTTTTATCGTTGAGTATTGGACGGAGGTCATTGGATCAAATGGTTTGGAATAAGCCAGGCTGGAAAAATTTCACAATCCATTGAACGAGCAAAAGCCTCCATTCAATTATATTTTAAAATAAATAAAGCCCCGATCCAATTATGCCGAGCTTGGTTGAATTTAAGATTAAATAACTTTTGGGCTTATGATATTTTATAATGTTTAAATGATCGACGCGGAGCTCTACGAGGCTACGAGAGACTACGACTAATAAGGTCGTAGCGTGTGTGGTGTGTTTTCAAAAAATGACAAGTTAGCCACTTTCAGTTGGTGTTACTACTATACAGGGGGTTGGTCAAATTAAATTTCTCTTTGCTGTGGTAATATAAGCAAGGAAAACACCCGCAGGCTCATTTTTAGACAAAAGCAAACACTTTAATAATGCTTCAACGAGAAATCTCACACCATGCCCCACACGAGTTTAATTAAACATGGTTCCGATTTCAATTAATACGATAAACAGACTTCCCTATCGCAATACCGTTTTCAAAATATGCACAAGAAAATATCATTTTGATAATCAAATATCGTGAAATATTATTAATTGAACAAAGTCACCCATTTTATCATTTAGGATATTTTATCAGATTTATTCATATACACTTCAAGGGGATTTTATAAATTTTGGTTGTTTATACACAACAACGTATTAATTTATTGTCTGTCGGTGACCTTAACTATATCTAGTTACACAGGTCACCAACTTAATAATCAGTATTTACCTTGCAATACAGGAAATTACAGTAAACCTCGATCAAGATGATCTATATGATTTTTTTAAATATTATTTAATTTAAATTTTGTATTTTTTATAATATACAATTAGTTGTCTATTTGATTAGTAGATATAAATATTTATTTGACTATCATTTATGAGAAAATACGTACTTGTTCATAGCTGAAGCGTAATCTAAACGATTTTCTTCAGTCATAGGGGAATTTATTAGTTTGTTTTTCTGACTGCAACAAAGAACCTTTCACATGAAAGGAGACAACAACTTTTCTTCTCTGAATTCATCTTGAAGATTTATCTTGATTGGACGCATTCTTACTTATTTGCCCATCCGAAGATAAATAAATGGCTGTATATATGTGTAGACTATATTCAGTTTGGTGAAAATGACATAAATAAGCGATGACTCGTTCATATCTGGAACCGAGAGGCTCATTTGAAGTAAATCTGTTTTGAAAGCTGTTTCATTTCAGGCTTACAGATCATTTGTCAATGCGCTTCATCAATGGAAAGGGAGAATACAGTCTGTAAAGCCTTCCACATATTCCAGTCAGCGCAAGTCTTTCAGCTGTGTCCTGAAATATTACCAACTCAGTCAAAATCAAAACCAGACCAGACACCCACTCACTCAACCACTATCTGAATAAGCTTAATTATTCACCCACTGATAATTCAGAGAGTGTGGACGTACTAAATATGTAATATATATATATATAGCAGTTAGTAATTAGATAGGCAAGTACAAGGTTGGAAGCCTCACATTGAGCTTGCAAGTCCTTCTCAAACTTAGCCCTAACCTGAGACTACCTCTACATCTTTATTACGATATACACACGTACATCTTGTTGGTCTTAAACACTGGATTATGTTGTCGAGACAACTTACATACTGCAGCCATTTGCTTGGATTCATACTTCAACTAACCATATTATTTACATGCATCTCTACATTCACTGTGTTTTGTATATTAGTACAAATGAGTATATTTTTATCAGTGAAAGCTTGTTATGTATGACAATTTCTGTATTAAATTTGAATTTTACGTAGTTTAAATAGCACAAAACATCTTATGAATTAGACTTAGGTTTACAGAATATATAAATATGTTTACCTATAACCAACATGAGAATTTTAATAACATTTTTATTTGATATAAGAGAGATTTTAAATTTAAAAAAGTGTGGGAAAAAAATAATAACTCATTACAGATATGGTTGTTTAAAGCTTGTTATACTATAATTTTTGTCTTAGTTAAATAATTTATTTTATATTAGCATTTTTTCAATGTATTAGTACCGATTTTGTCTAAATCATTAGATTATTAAACACAAATTATATTTAAAGAGTGCGTTAACACACTAGTAGTTTAAAATTAACAAAAAAATATATAATAAATAAAGCATTTGATTAAAAATCATAAAATTCGATAAATTTAACAATGTATTAAACCTATAAATTTTCTTTTCATGTATAAAAATTTTCATTTTATAAAAATATAATATATTTACATAATATTAAGTTTAAATGCATTATATTGTGAAATGTCGACTCCTATTTACCCCAAGCTTGCATTTATGGACTGATTGCTCAAATTCAACATTCCTTAATATTAATCTTAACATATTATGTTTTATTTCGACAATCGAATGGCTTATTAACATCAAAACCTATTTACAAATTGACAGTTTACATGGAATGATAAAAAAACAAATATTTTTGTTCACATTAATTATTAACATATTTCACATAGTATCTTCTGATATATATACAACTTGTTTTACGATTGATTAAGATCGTTTTTGTATGAATACAGTGCATAATGAGAATAAACTGAAATTAAATTCTGGTCATTGTTCTTGTTGGTGAAATTTATAAGGGCAATATAGTGAGGTGATAACTAAAATGTCGAGATTGTGTTGCCGTAAATTGTTAGTTGAAAGCAATAAAAGCTCTGGGTAGTAAGTATATAATAATAATATGAGAAGGATTTAATCTTGGTGCTGAAGGTGGATTATAGTAGAATATATTTTAGGCGGAATTAGCATAGAAGGGCAGTCATAGTCTCAGAGCCAAGACGTCCAACCACTGTTAAACCACCATCGCCTAAATACACTTTATTACAATGTACTCTTCAACTAATATTCCCATAAAATAGCTGAAGAGCTTATTAATTAATAGAAGAGTATAATTATCTAACAGAATGTGTGGTGTTTCAGGAAAAGCCATTTAGCATATTAAGCTGTTCTTGAGCGGCGCTATGGAGTCCTGAAAAATAATTGCATGTCGACGGGCTCGACTAAGAGTAATATGACTCGGGATATTACCTTTTTAACTTTTTCTCATTTTATTATTTAATTAATTATTGCGCATATTCTGACAAAAAATCACGATTCTAGTGCTTAAATTGAGAGAGATAGGTTTTTTCTTATGGGGTACGTTTCGAGTTATCGCCCACGGGAGAAAAAATTTGACGCTCGAGTAATACGAACGGAGACATCGCCTTCTTAGTCGTTCATTTGCTAAACACTGTAGGCGATATCTTCAGGTAGCTTAGTCTTCATTGCGCACACCGACACCATATACGTGTGAACAATCATGTATGTATTAGTAACCAATAAGACACGGCTATGACTCCCCACCACCATCACTATCAGTCCCTTTCTTCCTGCCTTATAATACTCATACAATACTCACCAACAATTACAAATTTCAAAAAAGATTCAAACATTTCAGGGATGCCGCAATACTTCTTCTTATTCACCATCACTAGTTTAAACTCTACTTTACTAAAATAATTTCATTTTTAATAATAATTTAATATTATTATTTCAAAAAACACATTTTTCAGTGATAATATTAAATAATAAAAGTTTTTTTTTTTAAAAAGTGGTCGAAACAAAGACTCCCTGCTTTGTAATAATATTGGTGGATTATCAACACTTTTGAAACCAAAACTATAAGTGGTTCTTGGGTTTTACAAATATTTCCAACAGGTGTGTTTTTATCAGCAAATCAACAGAATGATGAAATACCCTTTTATTTGTATTATATTCAAACAAAACTGCAATTCCAATAAATACGATAATATAAAGTAGTGAGTATTATAAGAATAGAGTTCCTATGGTCTTATTCAGTGAAGTGGTCAAGTCATATGGCTATTGTATTGTGAACATAATATATTACTAATATCCTAATTTACCGGTTGTATTTTTATTTAAAAACTTGCCACTAAATATGTTCCTACATATGTGAGATGTTTAAAAATTTTTTTTTTTCATTAAATAACTATTATTCTCTATTATTATTAAAATAGGGTGTTTTGACATAACAAGCTGAAAATTTGTAGAAACAGTTATTTTTTTCCAATAAATCACACAGAGGCTTCGAAGTTTATTACTAGCTGCAACTAAACAAGCGGATGACAATAAATACTATCGTCATTTTAAATTATCAATATTTATTTCATTTACTGATTATTTCAATTAAATAACCATTCTTAGAATTCATACATTCATTCATTCTACCACTTAATACCTCGGACATCGTTCAAGTGGTTTGATAAAAACACTTTTATATTACATTGAACTGATATTTCTGTTTCTTGGATTATTTTTTTTCATTGATTTTTTTAAATCCAAAAACCCTCAAATACCTGATATTTTTCAAGGGCTTATTCACTCTTATAATTATTGTGTGATATTTTTCAAAAAGTTTCAGTATTCTTTAGACTTTCAACGCCATTAACATTATTTTTTTGTGTATTTCTATAAGATGAGGCGACGCGACGGTAATACAATTTTAAATATGTTAGCTGATTTGTGTTTTATTTGTGAGAAGTCACTATTGAATAGTGATTTTGTTAATTGAGTGTGTGTTAAAAACTTTAAAGACTTCTATAAAATGAATAGCGGAAATTTTCCCATTAATATCAGTCAGTGCACCTCGTAAAAATAGCAGCGATGACAAAAAAATGGAAAATTATCGACACAAGGTTAGTAACGCAAGTAATCTAGAATTTAAAGACAAAATCATAAAAATAGTAGAGAAACGAAAGGATTAAAAAATTTTGGAATCGACCACTAGTAACTATAATCATAAATAATATAATCATTTACCCAATCGATGAAGGAGATTTATAATTATAATTAAACATATCCTTAGTATATTACGTATGTGAGAAATGTAATGTATGAACTAATTAAAAATACAAATTATTAATTGTAAATGATTTTATAACTGAGTATTACAGGTATCATATCGGCTATAGCGAGGATAGACACTAATAATGATAAAATGATAGGAAGAGCTGATAAAATTATGTCACATGCAATTCAATATTAATGCATGAGAAAAAGTATACTAATAAAACCATTTTTTCAACAGAATAAATGAATATCTTTACCATTTGTCTTTATTTGAATTGCTTTTTGAGAAAAAGCATTATATTTTGTTATCTATATTATATTCAAACAAAACTGCAATTCCTATAAACACTATATGGTCATATTCAGTGAAGTGGTCAAGGAATGAATGCTTAAAATAATATCAGTTGGGAAACCTAGTCACTTGAGATATTTAAATACTTGTATTTGTGTATATTTGATATGTAATATAAATAATATAATAGAATGTAATAATAAAGCAATATTGTAAAGGTAGTGGTGCGAGTGTCTGGTAATGAAGCTGCTAGTAGTAGTAGTAGTAGGTATAGTAGTATAATAGATATTGTGGGTGTGTGCGTGTCGGTGTAGTAGTGTGTGTGAGGGAGCTAGGATGAGAGAGTGTGAGTGTGATGCATAGTAGTGTGTGTGTGACTTATCATCTCCAAGTATTTCAAGAAGGACATTGAAGACAGCGATAACTCCGTGTATCGCCTTCCCGTGCGCTTCCCCTCCGCAAATCTTCCCTACAAGAACAATTTTTAGCTTGCCCCCTTTTAAATATTGCATTATTACATATTTAAAAAATACTCGTATGTTGATAACACAATGGGGCACGTTTTTCCGAAAAAAGTGAAACGATATAACATCTGAATAAAGAGATTTTAAATCAAAACCTTAAAAAAGCGGTTTTTCGGCCGTCCTGTAAAGTTGTGTTTTTCGACTTATCGCCATCTTAGCGGAGCCCGTCGATGTCTTTAACACCAGCCCGTTAGAATCTTACTCATTAATATTATTCTTCAACATATCGATGTGGTAAAGAAGAGTAGAAAGCTGGCAAGTTAGCTTATGTTAATGTAATGTTTCAGTAGACGGTAATATTGTGTGTTGGATCAAAAGGGCGATGTCTCCTCCCATTCCATGTTCCTGTTCCATACTATTCCTCGAGGAAAGCCTATGAATTCTAACCCAACCCTTCTACCTTATATTAATGATCCTCGAAGCCTTTTTTGCTATATTCGCGTGTCTGTTTCACACTTTCACTATTGTAAAAAGCCTTCCTTTGAATCTTTATCTGCCCGCCTCTATAACCTTTTTGATCTTTTTACTTGGCACGGAATATGTGCACTTTTACTATAGATTTATAGCCAAATATCAATATCGTACTTAACAAAAAGATTGTCTTTCAAAAATATTACGATTTGTAAAAAATATGCTCACTTGATAATGTGCATTTTTATCTATGCACAAATCACAATTCGATGGTTAAATTATCCACTTTTATTGTTAAGTAACGGATAAAGTGTTTATTTTGTTCAGTACGGTACACACATTTTTAATTTGAATAAGTATCTTTTTTATAAATTGAATACAAATTTGTAGTGCTATAGAAGTCAGACTCATTGAATTAAAAATTGTGGAAATTACAAAACAATCTCTTTTTCAATCTTTAAATTACCAAGGCATAAACATATCTTTCTTTTTACAGTTTAAATAAAAAAACATATTTTGCTGATAAAAAAGGCAAACATTGTATAAAAAGTTATTTTTAATAGATTGGCACACATTTTGGATGATTTACCAAAATACATGGTATATTAAAATTGACACAATTATTTGTATTAAAAAATCGTATATATTTTCTCCGGTGATGGTTTACTGAATACAATATAATCAATCACTAACTTTTCTAATTAACATAACTACAAAATTTACACACGATTGATTGTGAATAAGGGAATAATCATGTAAATACAAGTATTGAGGAGTAGTTTAACTAGGCTTTGGGGTATGTTTATTTTAAAATAGCTTGTAAAGATAGTTAATAGAAACACAGAGAGGCTGTTAGATTGTCAATTTATTCGCTAATTCGTCGACGTGTACTCCGGATACAAAGTTAAATTAGGCGGGAATTGCTTATGTTGAAGACTTAACCTTTCCACCATGTTTATTGGACGAAAATAAATTGTTTTTCACACCCATTACCAAACACCATGGCATGGGGTGACTGCCATCGATTTCCCATATGCCAAAATTAAAAGCAATGCGTGCAAAATCAACCCCATCAAACTCGATTGGCTCATCTTTTACGACGCAATATAACCTATTTCATTTATTATCATACCTGTGCGTTACAACTGAATTTATTATATTATTTTATGATCCAATCTAATTTTCTTCATAACAGTTTAAGCCATTTTATGACTAAATGTTACATACCAGATTTTTTTAACCTACTACTGGCTTAAAAATATATCTAGTACTGACTTTTTTATTTTTGTATCATATATTTGTATAATATTATAACATTATAGTCTAAAGTTTAACATATGAAACACAGACTGCAAAAACCTAATGATGAATTCCAAGTGGAAAATATATATTTTTGTAATAATTTTTCAAGCAAACAATTTGATTGATAATTTTAAATACTAACAGTACGCAATCTACGTGATCTCCTTTCCACCAATTCTACCGCCTGCAGGGCTTCTGTAAGAGCAGCCGTTTGTATATGGAAACATATAAAAGATTGCCTTATGCACACTTTTTTAATAATTTATATGTAATACTATATTTTACCTCTCATGAACGACCATTTATTTGAAATTAAATAAATATATACCTGCCTTTAAAATTATCAGTATAAATTGTTTGATTTATTCTTTAACTAATACTTGATAAATTTGAGTGGTCCTCCGATTGTTTTTCTGCGGATAAATTAAATTTAATCCAATTTGAAAATATATAAAGACGCACATTCGATTCCTATTTTTTAATAATAAGCACATGTTCTTTTTTTATCTTAAAATATAATTGCTGGGAATGTTAGATACCAATTATAAAATTAATAATATACTATCAATGCGTAGTTTAGTCTGTTGGGATTGAGTAAAGGGCGTACATACAATATTATGGTGGTTTTGCTATTAACAGTGTACTTTAGTGGTGCATAAAGTCATTAAAATTTGCTGAAAGCGCTGTGAGACCCACAGGCTGTTTTATCCCTTCAATAATTGACCATTAAAAAGAGGATCCACTAGTAAATTGGCAATATGGAGATGCTGAAATGAACCAAATTGCTCCTGTCGGTCATATTGATGGGATAACAACCTCAATATCAATATCTCGCCGATTAGAAACCGTGTGTATTTCAGTACATTTAGACAATCATATTTAGCTTTAGTTAGAATTGCATAAAGTTAGTCATGTTATCCAGTAACCTCTGGTCTCTGAGGATCAATAAATCTTGGCATGCACACTCTTCAATGCACCAACCCCTACAGAGTTCCCACACTCTAATTGAAATCATTCAGATTTCATTTTAATTTTAATCCCAAGTCATAGACATTATATATAGGTATTCATCGCTTTATATTTAACTGAAATAAATTTTAAATCATTTACTTATGTCTCGTTTTTTAAAATCATCAAATTAATGGATCATGGGTTAAAACCTCACTCAAGTAAAAAAATGATCGGCTTTTAGTACTGAGAGATCGGGAATCATATTAACAATTGCCCTAATGGAAATTTACTCTAATTTCTGTAATTAAAATGATATGTTTTAGTAAAGCATGAAGCTATTTAAATAATATGCAAATTGAATGTGGTGTAACGAATCAATATTTACCATAACTTGATCTTAACTGGAATGACACGCGACCAGATACAATAGATAAGGAGATAAATCATCACAGATATAGTTATTTATATCCCTGGGGACCAACTAACTATCTTTGTTTTTATCAATATGAATAAATAAATATTTCTCTTTATTAATTTATTATTATAATGCAATCTTTTTAATATATTATTATAATACATGCATATATAAAGAATAACATATTTTGCATGGTTATGAAATATTTTTATCTATTTAAAAATTTATTATGTTGATAGTATAACCACATTAAGAATCCTTCCAATGATAGAATGGAACCAGACACATACGCCTTGATCTCATTGGTGGGGCTTCAGTGACAAAAGATTCCCTCCAATCAGAGAGCTGGAGTTTTTTGAGTGAGAGGAAGGAGGAGCTGTTTTTTAACATTTCTCTGATTTGGATTGGATAGATTCTACATGCTTTTGAAATCAACCGCTCTCAGACCGATACCACCGATTTATTAGCATACATACAACATTCTCACGAACTGACACTGTAGGGCCTGCTATAATATTGGTGGTATCGCTCAGACTCATGCTTTATACATCAACATGCAGGCAATAAGGAGACCATAATAATAAAGTCGTGGATTTTATTCAAACGTATGCGCTTATTAAAAATGTTTTTTTGTTATTTTTGTTTTGTTTTATTGAGGATAGTACAATCAAAGATAGTGTGTACACGTAGATATGTGGTATGGTTGCAATATCGTCGAGTCGACGGGCAAAGCGTGACTTGAAAGTCAAACATCGCGGCGTCAAAGGATTTTTCAGCCGGACTCTGGATCAAGATTATTCCTCGAAACGTAAATGTGCTTTTATAGAGGCTCGAACGTGCTCTGCAAATATGATCTATATAAAAAGATGGTACAAATAGTCTGAAGCAACCGAGTGACCGCACGCGCCAAAACTTAATATAAGAAGCGTTCATCCCCTGTGGATCAACACCAAGAGACTACCTGCACTTTATACAATCATACAAACTTTACACTACATTGGCATATTTAATAAACCAGAATGGGGTGTGATTTGAAAAAAGGATATCTAACGCCTCGATAGACAAGGTATATCTATAGTCTATTCGCTCACGATAGAGACAAATAATACAAATGCCCTCAGATCACTTACAGAACGTCTCTGATCGATTAAATAAACGCCTCAGTATTTACCCTACAATCCAGGAAATCAGAGTAAACCTCGGGATCGGGATTTTGTTATTATTATTCCCGATCTCCTTTTACTTGAGCTGGATTTGAACACATGACCACAGAAGTTGGAGCCGCGCGCCTAAAATTTAAATGGTAAAATACCGTCTATAATCCAGGTTACCTTCAATAATATAAATATCAATAGTAGTATAATAATAATCTATAGTTGTATTTTTTATAATTTTTACGTTTAACGATTAGACATTTAGTTTTAGAAGCATATTAAATAATGCTTATTATAAATCAAACATCTTCAATTTAATTTTATTATTAAAATAAGTCTTTTCCAATTTAAAAATATATTTTTAGTTATCTCATCAGATACATAGTAAAAATGTATATAAAACACCTCCTGTATAAAACCAATATTTTTTCTTGTTGCCACTTAGCAGCCTTTAAAATGTTTTAATTTCATTAAAAACATACATATAATCAATGAATGCTGTGTTATTTACCATAGCTGTATTTCAATCATTTTAATAAAATATATAGCTCAATAAAGCGACTAATCCTAGAAGAGGGAATTTAATATTTGCTCCTGGAAGCTATGGCAACTGGTATTTTTATCGAATATATTGTATGTTCTTTTTTTTCTATTAAAAAGTATTGCAATAATACAAACAAGAATATTTGTTCTTTTCCTGGTAGCAATCGGTTTTGATAGTGAATAATAAATCACTTCAATCCCTTGTTTCAATTCAATGTAAATAAGGGTCAACCGAAAGAAACTGCACAGGCGGAAAAATACGATTGAATCGTCAATAAAGAATAAAACAAGGGATAGTAAAACAAAACCAAAAACACTACACATATTTGGTTTTCAATGTTTATCATCAGCTTCGATCAAATTTATGCATCACGATGGAAGCCATAAATAAAAAATCAAAATAGAAACACATCCACTCTTCATCTCTTCTGTAAACGAAACATCGTCGAATACACATTCTAAATTTATTTTGGTATTTTATAATTAATGAAGAAATAACTAAAATGGGGTGACTGGAGATATATAATTTGAGTTTGAGACAATCAGTTTATTGATATAATTAATTTGATGATTTTTTTAAAATAGTTTTTTCAATAATTAGTTGTGATGTTATTTTGACGTAAAATTTAGACTATTTTAAAAATAATTGTTTTTATAATGAACGAGAAGAAATATTAGAGAAATTTGAATAAAATATCATGTTTCCTTGGTATAAATCCATTTTTTATTTTAAAATAAATCCACTGATTTGACCAAATTCTGTCTTAGCTTTAAAAAGTCTTAGCATGTCATCATCAGCAACTAATGATGATGACACATCAGATGATGTTATATCATTTTATAACAAGCTTTTGTTTTTATATTGAAAGAAAACAAAAAAAAAATATTTTTCATGATATTTTTTATGAATCTTTGGTGGTAATAGCGAACAGTTGCAGGATTTTTAAAGTTGTCTCTATTCGCCTCATTATACGGTATTTATTATATATAAAATTAAATAGGTGTCCGTTAGGTTAGGTTAGGTCAGCAATTTAATTATAATTTTAATAAATTTTTACATTGTAGTCTATGCAATATCTTTGTTTGGTGGAATTTGAAATGGACGAATTTAAAAAAATGAACAGAAATTCTTTATCATAAATAAAACACGAGATAGTTTATTTTAAAATAGTATTAAACAGTATTTTTTCCTCGTTGACTATTTGTGTTTTGATTAAATATGAATAGAATAAATAGTGTTGGATGTATTATTGCTGGAGGCAAACCTGCAGAGCGTCCAGTAGTATGCAAAGCCTTCTTTGTTCTTTTCAACCCCTTGTACCCCTTGTACCCTGGATACCCTGTACCCCTCTCACCGTCCGATGCATTCACTTTTCACACACTAGTATTTCAATTTTATTTTATCCCATCGTAATTAATTTGCTGCTCCATCTCAAACAGCCTCTTCTATAATCGAGTCCATCCAATAATCAAACACACTCCCACTTCAATATTATACAGGGTATTCCAAAAATCGTGACACCCTTTAATATTAATTTGTCATTCGTTAAACAATATCATTTAATTATGCCCCTCAAACCTCAATAGAGTACATAATGGGGATAGTGTGGGTATGTATTATTAATTGATATGGTATATATTCAACACGGATATGTATCGTCATTGTCAGGAAATTAATCACCATAAATCTGATGGTGGTTCAGCTCCACTGATTCAGGTGTCAAGAAGCGCTGATATTCATTTCCATGCATTCACCTAACTGAAAATGAATATTACTATCATTTTAAAATGTCAAAGTGATTGTTTGGCGTTAGAGCGTAAATCGGTGTCACTGCGAGGGTGAAGGGCGTGAGGGTGATAGAAGCCTTAATTAAGGTAACAAAAGGCGATGATGACTATTCATTGCAGTATTGAAAGGGAAATGATGGCCGTGCATAAAGAGATCAGGGGATGAGATGACAAAAATAAAACCACCCCCCAATACCGTTCTCATTATATTATTGACAAGCCGACCTCTCTAATTGACCCACACCCCCCCTTTATATAATTATACGGAGACCTATCGGATAATAAATATAAACTTATTCTAACTAAATATAAAAAATTTCCAAATTCACTTTCTAGAGTTATTTTTTCCCAGTTATTATTGCGTTAGGTAAAAAAAACTTTAGTATTCTGTATTTGAAAAAAAACAATATGTTTTACTTTTATACATATAGGACCGTATTAAATATAATAGTGTAATTAGAGTTCATGCTAAGTTAAGTGTAATTAGAGTCGTGCTAGATGACATGTGTACGAATAGACTAGAGCCTGGTAGTGTTGGTGTACAAGCATAGTGTTTTATTTATAATTTGTATGATAATAATCGTTTTATATAAATAATAATAATATATAAAGTTCAATAGAATGATATTAAAAAATATTGAATACCTATAAAGTCAAATATAAAAATATCGAAAGCTTAATCCGCAAACATGATAATTCCAGTAAATAAAATAGTGGAATTAGTAACATAAAATTGTTTTATTATCCCATAAATATTATATCCACATAGATTCTCTCCACATTAAATTCAATTGTTAAAATAAGAGTTACGTTTGCAAATTAAGCCAAGGAAATATTTTATTATTCTGTGTACGATTATTGTGAAACAAGGAAATACTTTAAGTCTTATACTGTATCTGGCTTATAATTTAAGCAAAAAAAAATCCAAATTGAAGGATAATGATCATTACATATTACACTTGATTTTGGAATTTAAATGTGTAAAGGCTGCGAAGGGGGTTGTATTATTTTTTTAAATTAATTAATAACAACCTTATTGTATAACTAATACAACATTAAGAATATTTATAAGGTAAAATAGCGGGTGTGCCGGTTACGATCCATGTGTGGGTCAATTCCATAGTGAAATAATGTTAATTCTACGGTATGCATTCCCAATGGAGTAATTTAGTAAATTTATTGTATAAATTAGAGTAGAAGTTTAGACGGACTCAGTCCATCTATGTTATGGTAAGAAGGATATCTCAATTGGTGGGTGGTGAAGTAGGGTCGGTGTAAACACGAGGCCTCCTGTTAGCAAGAGTCATCCGTCTTAGGAATGAGGCTTCGCGGGGTAATTTCACGGTCCGTCGGAAGCTGCTAGGGGATGCTACAGGGTGCTGCTGGATGCTGGAGGGATGAGACTCCTGATGGATGGCACCACCTACCACGCATAACATTCGGGACATCTCCTTTCCTAACTCAACAACTTTTTCATCCTTTTACTCAAAAACAAGATTTCCCGACCAGATTGGTTCGCGTCGTCGTGTTTCCCAATCGAATCTTCGTCATTACGTGTCCAGCCAGAAAAAATCCTCCCAGGCAAATTGGCTTTCCTGTTCAGATACAACCAAATACGATTTCTTCACAACCATTTGTATTCAAATTGGTTACTTCCAAATACAGAATTTACAATGTCCATAGTCGTGAAATTTGTAACAAGCCATAAATAAATTTACGAGTTTCGGTATTCATGGATTTGAGTGGTAGTGTTTAATTTTACACCTGATCGGTAACTTACAGCCTCATAAACACCTGCTCAAAGACCCAAAGGACTACATTATTATTTATCTACAAATATCCTAAAAAATATTTCCTTAAAGGTACGCAAGAATTTTTTCCACGCCATTAACGAATATAAAAGTATATTAAGCAAAATAATTATCTTCACGGGACGTTTGGACTTCATGAGCATATTTTATTGTCGATAGTGTTGAATTTCATAATTTAAAGAAAATTGTAGCTTGTAATTTCCATAGATTTTATTAGGATGTCTGAATACTTTCGACTACTAACGTGTAGTTCGTCTCTGAAGATCGACAATAAAATATGCTCATGAGAAAAAATCAGAGATTTATCTATGAAATGCAGTAAAAATAATTTAAAAAAACGTGGGTCACTATTAACCCTTATTTGCTATTTTTTAAATAGCTCTATACTTTGAAATTTATAATATATGTTCCTTATTAAAATAAGGATCATCCTGTGTATCTAAAATATATTTTACCTCTGAATATACAATATGAAAAATGACTAATCGGAAATAACGCAAATTATTAAAAAATGTATTCAAATACGCTATAAAAGGTAGTAAATTCGAAATGAGATTAAAGCGTTTAAATTGATTTAAAAAAATACACACACGGGCTTGTAAAAATAAATTAATATCCACCGGCTGGATGTGGAATATATATGTATATGTTTTTTTATGAACTGGTTCGATGGAAAACAAATGTCCGGTTAGAGTGAATAAAAAGCCGTAAATCAACGTCGCGCGCCGGATGATCCATTAGTGTCGATTGTACCGGTACAGGTGGACCGGACTATACTATAATATAGTATAATAGTACATGTACCGGTTCACCATACACACCGATGAACTCCTCTCATCTGATGAATGGCTCCGGTGCTAATTGCCTGTCCAATATATAACTTTAAACGGTTCACTGTGAACCACCACCCACACCACCCACACCACCCTCACCACCATCACCACCCCCTGGCCAAGGACTGATGAATAAAATACGCCATTCCATATTATGTCCCCATTTGTCTCTTATAATGCACCATCATTTTACTCAATACTATTTATATGTACCATAGCCATAAATAATTAGAGTATATCTACTAACAAATATAATATCTTCACTCTTATTTTCAATGTTATTACTGTATAAAGCCACATTTGATATTCAAAGAATTAAATGTATCAATATCAATAAATATTTATCGTGGTAGTTTTCATTGATTGAAGAGAGGAGAACACCTTTTCTTGGTAGCTGCAATTAAATTAGCCGAATTTGAATGCTTGCTGTATATTTTAAAGATGATTATTACGATTGTTAGAAAGAACGTCACAATTTATAATAATTATCAAATATTAATTTATCTAGGGTGTCGCAATGGACCAGGCAAACTTCTAAAAGAAACAGCACTTTACGATATTATTTATTATTCTTCGTAAACAATAAGGGGAAAAAATATTTACTATTTTTAGAAGAAAGTATAGTTTATCTAATAGGACTTTCAATTCAATTCAATTATCAAACTACGACAACGTATATGTATGTATATATATATATATATATATATATATATATATATATATATATATATATATATATATAGGTAGTATATAGAGTTTAATGATTTATATATATATATATATATATATATATATATATATATATATATAAATCATTAAAAGAATCAAAAGCTCTCAAAAACATACATAAATTTTTTGTTCAACATTCTTTAGAATCGTAATTTTATAACATTTAATTGAATATACAATATTTTGATATTATTTAAGGTTTATATTGCATGTAAGGCTTAAGAGAATCCGTTACAACTTATATTTAAAAATATATTTGATTATAAGAATGGTTCGTTTATTTGACTGAAACTCAATGTGAACGATTGTCTAGACTAGAGTTTTTAAAAAAATCATATGTCTGCTTCTATGTAAACCAGACATATGAAAGGCAACAGCTGCGATGACAGATATGTTAGCTTTTTATATATGTTAACTATGATTAATATTGTTATTTGAATGTGTGCATAATCTGAATTGTTGAACAATTGTAGTGTGTGGTGAAGCGAATCATTGGAAAATTCGTCCTGAAGAGGAAAAAGGCGAATGGAGGCGATGTAAACTGGCCAAATATAAATGTTGTAGTGTCCAAATGCATTTAGTAGTGGCACCAGTTTATTTTGATTTCCATGGTGTTGTTTTAGGCAAGCCGGCGTCAAATGAATTCTTCCTTTTTTCAGTACAACCATTGTTTTCAGCCTTTTTATTTTTCAGCACAAAGTTGACGTCCGATGCGTTTTGGCAGCCGTCCTCGTTGACAATTCAGTATTTGTACTTTAACATGTTTTCTATTATCTACTGTAAAAGTAGTATTATACAAATATTCCCATACAATTTAAATAATATAATAAGTTTATTGTGAATGGTAAATTGGACGAGAGAGGCGGTGACCCAGCCAAATGGAGGCACTAAATTCATACAAGAGGGTCTTTACTCCGCCATATATAATTTTAAATAACCATATAATATACTAAATAAATATTGCCTCCAGAAATTTAAAAAACAATCATTAAACTTCAGGCAATGGTAATATTTATATGAAGGGCAAATTAAAATCATTAGTTTATTCCATAAATTCATGCCAATTGTGTTCTCCAAACTCGAGGAGCTTTTTAGAATATTTTTATAATGTTATATTATTTACTATTATAATTAGATAACCAACAAAGCGGCTTTTATCGACTTAAAAATCACCTCAATATTTACCTTACAATCTAGGAAATTAGAGTAAACCTGGATTGAGTCAATGATCGTGATCTCCGGTCGTATAATTTTTTTTATAACTTGAATGGGATTTGAACCTGTGACTATAGTTTTAACCTTGCGTTAAATTCAAATTATTTTTTTAAAAAATACAACCAAGTAAGAATATTTAGTAAATTTCCATTGTTATTAAAATAATTTTATTATATAAGTAAGACTTTATTGGGTTCATAAATTCGTTAATACTTTTTTAATATCCTTGTTAGTAGTTGTCTCAATACAAATTCAAATGATTATTTTTCGTTTCCTTTATAAATAAGTATTAAAATACATTAGTCTTTGTATTGTTTTCTTATCTCGCAAGACACAAGAAACTCGAGAAAGAGAACTTATGCGTCGTTCAATTTATTTATAAGGATTTTTGATAAAATTTGAATATATGTATTACTTAGAGCTGGAATAGAGCTGTAATAAAATGGCAACCCTGTTATATAATTTTCTTGGCCCGTCGTCGAAGAATATGGCGTAAAAGTTTTAAGACGCACACAATTGCTGCAGTAAAAGAGCAACATCTTTTTCCCGGTTCCATTGTGAACTGCAAAACTCACATCCAAATTGTTCTTCTTCTTCGGGAATTCCAGCCATAAGAATTACAATCTTTGAATACTAAGCTTGCTTTGTCAGTTTAATCTGTTGCGGTTTCAAACTTCACCTGATATAATTTCAATATGAATTAAAGAATGTAATTATGTATTGTGTTGAGAGGAAGGCATTGAAGTGAGGCTTAAAGAGACTTTATTATATGAGAGAGGACTTGTAGACTTGTCTTTGGTGTTTGCCCATAAAAGCCAAGAGCGATCTCTTCGTGGAGAAGAAGATCGCTTAATTTGTTTTATTGGTGGCCATCAAATATTTGATAGTCCTCATCTTTTGTCGCGCCGCCATTACACGACAACTGTTTTCCTTCCTAACATTTACGACAATAACAAAATCATCCTATCCCACATTATATAAACCACAATTATATTCTTCCAGAGTCTTTCACTGAATAACCTTTCTTATCTTTGCCTCATTAAGAAGGTTAAAGTGCCATTCAAATAGATTTACGAGTCATATATACATATTTTCTAGACCTCTCTTATACTTATAATAAAATTATATATAATCTTATACTTTTTTAGTTACGCCGTTAAATATTATTATTCGTCTGAAGATATTCTCTTAATCTTAATTTCTAAAACTTTTTAAGCATAGTTCTGCGGATATAATGTCCATTTAATGACCTTTATATCATTAAATTACTATATTTCTAAAAATTACAAGCATTAATACTCTGAAGAGATTTTCCGGGTTATTTATATGACCTAAAAATATATTATTAGACATGTCAAACAAAAAATATGATTGCATGTATATATTACACTAAGAATATACTTACATGTATACTAAAAATATGATATTTCACCAATACGTTGATATAATAAGCAATTTCTAATATTTAATCAAGATTTATTATATCATGTCCTTGGTGGAATTTCATTTCGTGTGGCATTAAATAATTTTGTCAATTATCAATAAAGATTAATTCAACGGATGTCAATACAGTGTAATTCCTCATTTTAGTATACAAATATACCTATAGGTAAACAAAAAATATTTATATTTAAAAAAAAATGTGTTAATATGGTTTAGCTTGAGTCAGTTTTTTGTCTCTCTTGTAAAAATTGGACAAATATAATCTCCATAGAAAACCGACAATATTCATACATCATCATATATCAGACCAAAAACCTTAAACAAGAATGCTTTAACCGCACATGTTATGTTTTAATAATATTTAAAATACAAACTGACAAATATGATCTATGTATATATTTTAGTTTCTGATTGCTCAATCAATAAACCTCGTATTATATATCAGGCTTATTATTTGTATTATTAAAACAATTCTGTATTTAGATGGATGAAATAATGTAGCAGCTTTCAGTGATGGTAATCCGACACTTTGCACAGAATAATGGACCGGCACAATTTTAGACATTTCGCTGGTTTTCGGGACAGGTAGTTATAATTTAATAGATAGTATATTTGATACTCGTGCAAATTGAATATCGCCTAACAGGGCTTCACAATTAGCTGGATCGTGATGGTCCCCGGGGATACGAAGAGCAGGAATCCCGGCCTCTAAGTTGTCTGTCCTGCGGTATTACACGCCTGTCACTCTTATTTCAAATATCTTTTTTCCGTGATAGAAATGACAGCTGTGGGATGTGGAAATCCCACTGGCGTCGCGACGCTTCTCTTCCCTCGATCTTTCGTCCCCCAGGTGTACATATATACTTTTTTATCTTCAGCGGCGATTATGTGCCAAGTTTATTTTAGGACTCAAATCCCTACTCATATGTCTACTTATATTTTTCGACATTATCGATATTGCACTCGTTTTTACTTATTTACTCCCCCTCTGTTGTTTTTATTATTACAAGAAAGTGATCTGACTCAATGTTAAATCATGTGTTTATTTATGACTCCCATTAACGGCATCTTCTTTTCAATGTGTATAAGATTACAATGGGGTAAAGTTTGTGGAACATTAAGGTAATTAAGGTAAGCCGAGTGTATAATTTATCATATTTATGAGGGGCTCTCTAAATCATCTGACCTTTACCGAGGAAACCAGATAAGAACTTCAGTTGCATTGTACAAATGCATTGCCACAAAACACTTCACACAAAAACCATATGTAAGAAGATTTTGAATTCATGTACCTATTTAATTAACAACGTTATTAAAAAAATTCAATCCATTCAACTAGAAAGACCATTTATTATAAACACGTATTATATATAACGAGTGACACTGAAAGGGTTTAATAGAATAATAATTGGTTAAATATACTGAATCGAAATGTTTTAAATGTAACTAATGGTGCACACACCTGGTGCAATAATCGAACACGCGTCTCTGGAATACCGGCCAAATGCTTCACCACTAAACTAACAAGGCAAATTTGCATCTCAAGATTAAATTTAAACAATAATATTTATTTAGTTTAAGAATATACTCGTTAAATCATTGCTATGTAAGAACGAGGTGTGACGATGTATAAATATCAAGATGGTGGATCAAGTAGACGAGTTTGAGTGAGACAACACTAACTGGTGAGTGCGCTAGGTGTCAGTAGATACATCCCTGTTATACACTGTTAATAATCATTGATTAGAGTGTTGCCTTATTCAAACTTGTCTGTTTGTTCCGCCATCTTGATATTTATATACCTAGTTGTATGGCCCACTAATATATCGGTGGTGTCGTCACACCTTGTTCTCACTTAGTGCTTAAATTTAATCTTGAGATGCAAATTTACGATGTTAGTTTAGTGGTAAAGCACTTGGCCGGTATCCGAGAGAGAGAATGTGAGCGTTTTAGATGAAAAAAATCGCTTAAATTTTAAGAAGATCTGGTGTTTTTAATACAATTAATAATAAGTACAATAATCCATCCGTGTAATGATAGTAAAGCAATGTGGTGCATTGTGACAACTAGCAACAGTAGTGTTCAGTGGTAACACACGTGATAAAGCCTTTCTCTCTATCTCTCCCTGTTCCCTTAATTTCCTGGTACATGGACATTGCCGGCCATTAACGGAAATACCCTTAAATGATACTTCTTGCGCACCGCACACTAGTAGTCGCCTCTATCAGGACATAAATAGCCCATTACTGTTTCATTACACCCACTAAAAGCCTGCATTCAATATGTGAAGTGTGAAAGAGTCACGTGTGTAAGATTATGTGATATGTATGTATATGCACACTAGGTTAGGAAATGAACTGGACCTGATGGATTTAATTGTAGCGATATGAGTTACAGGAAGCATGGTGGACCTTATCAAGCTTGAAATATGACCGACACTTCCTCTCATTGGGTGTCAGCTTGACCACATTTCATACCACGAGTTACCGGATCTGCAGCTGCTCATCCGATGATAAATCAACCTTTTAAATATAAATAACTCCGATAAAACAAGTATTATTAATTCATCTATTAGTCTTATCTAAATATTAGGAAAGTGCAAATAAGAACGCACTCCATCAGACCTTTAGACAGACTCAGAGAGTATTTTCCATTACAAAACTATAATAACATAAGTATTTGGTTTCAATATCATGAATCACAGGCATTTGCAGTAAGTTAAAACATGGGAGACAAAGATGAATTTTTTCAAACAAAAGTTTCGTATGACAGCCGCTTGGGGCGCTGCTTTTATCGCTCGAACTGTTTATCTTTTCGATCTTTCTAATAACATTACACCGTCTTTCACTTAATATGGCAAAGTGCGTCATTAAAAATTGCTTGTTATATTCAATGACAAATGCAAACAATTTACATGATAATTTCGGATATTTTTATAAGAAAAAGCTTGTTACTCTCGGGTGTGGGATTATCAAACTTGTCGAGTTTTAAGCACTACCATTTTATAGGTACAGTACGTGTATGTGTGATGTATATGTATAATATGCGCATGTATCAGTGCCCGACATGTTACAATATATAAAAACAATACGGATGACTCTTCTATAGATAAAAGTTCATTGATTCTGGTGCTCTTGAAACGGTCTCAAAATTTGTTTCCCTCTCTTAGCGCAGTGTGGATTTTACAGGAGTATGTAAAGGAATTGGTTTCTTAAGTCACCTCACAATGATGAGTCCTGAAACTAGATAGATAATAGAGGAAAACGTTTGCCGGTAAATGCCTTATAGAAATTATATTTTAATAGATTGAAATGGTAAATGCTATGACGTACCTAAAATGGTGAATATAATATAGTAGTAAGGGGTTGTAGAAAATATGTATTTTGGTGAGTGCATTGAATGTTGTAGAGGAGCTCACGAGAGTTCGACACGACATGTCTCACAAGGGTTGGCTGCTTCTCCATATCTAAAAGGCCTTTCAGTATCGTGATGTGAAAATCCACGGCCGAATCCCATTCACCTGCAAACAAAAGCCGAGTTAAAGTGAAATTTTGCAACAATGTGAAGCGCCCGAGGGGCAGGGGAATAAATTGTACAGCCATACACATAGATTTATGGCTGGAAGCTTCACAATAAGCTCGCGACAAACTTTTAGACGCCCGCCAGCCGATACAACGCCTCGCTGAACTTCAATTACTTATATACTCGCTACTATTACACTTGTCAAATTATATCATTCATTACACTACTATAGCCTTATCACACCTCACTCTGGAATCAAACAATCGAGGTGATCGATTAAGTTATACAACAATCAATACGCCTCTTGGCATTCATTTTCGATGATCAATTTATAATGTGAGATTAACAAAAAAATACCGCAGTGCCTTCCCTATTGACAAAAATTGGCCAAGCCAAGAATATAGCCTTTAAGGAAGAATATAGTGGTGGTGGTTTCCCAGATCACCTCACAGCAATGAGTCCTTCAGATCTAGTAGACACCAATTTTACTGGTACCGTGAATCGAACCCTTGAGTCTTCAATCTGTCACAAAAACCACTGGGCCACAAGATGACTCAGCCTGGTCCGGTTCTGTAAAAATATATTTTATTTTTAAACATCAACCAATTTATTAATAATTTTCTTGAGCGCTTTTGCATATACTTACATATATAATTCATTGGAGCTCCGGTGAGACATTTCCTTATCACAACTTCTATTTCTAATGATAGAGGACTGTCTAGAGTCTAGCAAAACTATCCCATAACTATCCCATCCTTGGATTTTAGAAGGTTTCTTACTTATTAAGTTACAATCCACTTGTCAATGTCTAAAAGGGCACATTTTTTCATTGACTTTTTTCATCACTTCTCCCGTCATTTTACAGAGTGTCTCTAATCGTCAATTTCAAAAAGGGTACATTTTTTATACATAATTTATAATACCCTAGAAAATTATAATGTGTTGCTAATGACAACCAAGAAAAAAACCTTCAAATGAAAACTTTTAAAGAAATCTGTTTAAATTATTAAAATGTATCACTATTTTCTTTGAGGTTAATCAAATTACTTCATGAATTTTGAAGATGGCACACTTTTATTATATTAACTATACTAAATATTTGTGGCTCAACGAAGTTATAGTATCGGTTGATTAATTTTCATATGACGATACAATTATTTGCTTAGAAGGAGCATTAGTTTTCGAGAGCAAACAATATAAATTATTCAACATTTTCTTGGTTTATTATTTGTTTATTTTCCCTTGAATGAATATTGTATCAGAGAGAGTTTCCGCTGTCAAAAACAATCAATAAATGTCAGCAGAGTGAAGCGTGTCACTGTGGCTTTCCTTTACCTTCAACCAACCGTTTTGCTGATAAAATATTTATTGAGAAACAGACACAACAATGGCCTCTTCTAAACCCTCACTATATATTTTAACAACGAAACTCAATTACAGTGTCCGGATAATCTCAAAACAATTATTACGGATTCCTTACGAAGAATCGCTATTAAATGTTCAGATTAATTTTCATACTCGTCTAAAATGTGTATTTTTAGTTTAAATCAAAATTATTTACATTTATTGAGATTTACATACATTTCTAATTATTTACATACATTCCTAATTAATATAATTAAAAAATTAAAGCTTGATAGGGAAACTGAAGACCTTGGCAGAAAAGCAGTAGATATCAAAAAAAAATAATGATGATTTTAAGACATGAATATATTCTAACATAGATGTCATTAATAAAAGATTTGAAGAAACCACACGTGTCGCGTAAAACAACCAGTAAAAAAACCTTTCAAAACATTTTTTTATCAAGATTATTACATTTTTTGTCTTACTCGAAGAATTCTTGTAATATCTGCTGTTTTTCCGCCAAAGTCATCAATTGTTGAATTTCTTGACTTTGATTAAAAATCCTTATTTGTAATTAAAAAAAACATCAAATGAAATTATAATATAAAATTGTTAATAGGATTTTATGAAATTTTTTAGGATTTATGATAAATATCTTTAGGATTGTGATGGACTAAATTTTAATTATATTGAACTTAAGTAATTTCCACAATATTTTATTTAGGCTAACATTTAGTCATCCTCCGAGAGTTGTAAGTTTCCAAAAATAAAATATTGCGTAAAATATTTTAAATAATATGGAATTCACCCAAACGTCAAAAACCTAAATTAATTAAATTTTAAAGTTCGAAAACCTGAGAAAAATTGTTGAATTTAATGTTTTTCAATCAAGAGCTTTATTATATTTTTTTATTGAATATATATATAGGTATTGAGTTTGAACCATCAATATGATAAATAGGAATGAAAATAATATTAAAGGGATCGTCGATCCTGTAATGGATATTTTAGCAATGGATTCCCCGACCGTAAAATCTCTCCTTTTGCCTTCAATTAACCTCAGGTGACCGGAAGGGATTCTATCGATATATAAAGTCCCGATCATAAAAATGAATACAGCCTCACAATGGGTCATTCAGTGTCCTAACCCTATTTGGGAGGTGATACTCGTAATAATACGGCATACACCTGATGCTCCATCTCCAATTATATATAATTCGCTATATTTATGTATATATGTAAGAAACGACATTAAACCGCTGAACATCTCTCCAAGGAGCACTTGAGATGTGAATGTTTTTAAAGTCTGCCATCATGCATATCAATGGATCTTTGCCATCTACTTGTACTTGTACTTGTACTTGTACTAGTCCCCTCTTCATTCCGACTACCAGCCTCTTCAAAACAACCTTCGTTTTCATCTCATTAGAATATGTATAAGGTTTCAGCCTTTACACACACACACACAAATATATGGGCGAGACTGAAAAATTAATCGAAAAATCTTTCAGCTCAAATTCGAAATTGGAAGCTTTTCCACTTCAGCTTCGTATATTCCAATTGATATTGGCTACCTTTGCTCGATGCCAAATATATTTAAATTCAAATTCGTTATACAGAAGAATATTTACCATCGAAAAAAATTAAAAAGGTAAATTTTTACCAGCAATTTATTATACCAGCTGTATACTTGAATTTGCGTGGGTTGTGGTGGGTTTTTCAGTCTCAACTAAACTGATTTTTTGTGCTGTGTAAAATAAATTATTAATCTTTGCAGACACCTAATTTTCAATCGAATGTTAACTATTTTATTATATAAAACAAACTATACTCTTATTTATTTTTAAAACATTTTTTTCAATTTCTATTTCTTTTATTTTACTATAGCTATGGCCATTGTTTTTAACTTATCATAAATTCTCACCATAATAAAAAAATCACCACAATTTCTAATAATTAATCAACTGAAACAAATGAAAAATATTTACCTGAGAAGATAATCTGACAGGTATATAACCTGTACGTATGTGTGCGCCTTTATAATGATAGCTTTCTGTCATTATTATCACTAGTTATGTGAATAACATTATTGGTTGATTGTATATCTTGATATTTCATTGGTTTTAAATGGATAGATATTTTTCTTTCTGCGGCTTGCATTATATTGTTTTAAATGTTATTTTATTTAAATTTAATTTAAGCTTATTAGGAATTGAAAAGTCAATGAATCTATCAGCCGTATTTAATGTTAAAGGTAATGAGTGCAATTCTTATACGAATAGAGCTGGTATAAAGCAATTCTACCAAGCTCTATTTGTATTCACACCAATAATATTAGGTGTAGCACGACTCACTATCACACTCTCAATATTTTTTAAATTAATTCCTCACGTTTTACACCTCAATTAATTGTGATATACCTATTAGCAATTGATAGAATCCAAGTTCGACATAATACTTGGTTATAAACGAGTGTAAAATGTGGAAGTGGTTTCGAGTTTCGCGGTTTCGTATCGCAGTTGCATGTAGTCGTAGTAAGGAAGAGCTTGATTTATAAGGCGCGCCTAAGTGGATAGTTAACTTTGCTCATTTGTCCGGGACATGCTCGCAATATATTCCCATAATTTGTTTGCTCATCTCATCCTTCTACTCTCTACCAGCCCCTGGCCTTTTGTCGCAAATAATAGCGTACAAACTATAATAAATCTGCAAACAGCCCTTGCATCGCTACACGCCACAATCTATTCCATTTTTACATACACAGCCAAATAACACAACATGCATTCATCTCTAATAAAGTCAACTAAAAGTATATGAATCTGGGTCAATTGAGATTATTTCACATACATGAATTCATGGAGTTTCTACAGTACCTCATTATAATAATACATAGTTTTAATTATGTACTATACAGTGTGAACTAGAATCAACTGAGAATTTTTTAGGGGGTAGGGTATCGCAAGAATAGGTAAAAATACATATTATTTTTTTAATTAACTTTTTACAGTTTTTTCAAGCCCACCTTATGTACTATATATAAGTTGGAAATCATTTTTACTATATAAAGTTACATAGTATCACATGTCTGACTTTACAATCCAGAGAATTAGAGGAAATATGGATCTTTACTATTTTATTAAAATTTTTTACCAGTCGCAATTATCATTCGAATTAATTTATTAGACAATTATTCGAACACATGATCATACATACATTTGTATGTATATCTTTAAAAAAAATGGGAAATTATATTATTCAACACGTTTTCTAATAATATTGGGATGCAAAAAGAAATATTTATATATTTTTTTAAATTTACTACCACGCCTGGTTAAAAAAACTTTGGTCGTGGGTTCAAATTATAAAAATCTAGATACATTGAATAATATTTATAAAAATCCCATTCAATCGTGCTGACAAATATACTTTCATTTAATGGATTTTTTAATACCAAGACAATTATTTAGTCAAAAGAAGCAGCCCTTCAAAAAACGGGCCCTAACAAATAGATAAGATATATAAGTCATATGTTTATAAATCAAAATGATAATAATTAAAAATCAAAATGTAATGAATTGGCTAGTGAACAAATGGTAAAGCTAATTAAGATTCATAAATAGGGAGTGACAGTGTAAAGTACAGACAAATGAGACAATTAGGCCAAGCACTCGTGAGTCTGGAAGGTTTTGCCATAAAATACGATAACATGTTTACGAATTTAGCTTGCTCTTTGCCAGAAACATTATTATATATATATACATGTATTAAAGGTACATTATATTCTATTACACAATATACAATTCACTGGTGAATAGGGACAGGCTTTTAGTGGAGAGAATACGTGAAACCAAAATATACCCACGTCAATTTTGAGACTTGATATTCCTATTATAATGTATTAACCAACAACGCTAATATTATGTATATACACTCAAATACATTATCTTATTTTATATTATATTATAATTTAAAATAATTATTTAAATGGAAGGGAAAAGGCGGAAGATGTCTTGATGGTTTAATTTATTTTTATATAATATAATAAAAAATTAAGGTCTGTTAATTATTTCTCGTGAATTTTATTTCTTATGATTATTTCAATCGGCTTGTTAGCTTAGTGGTAAATCCTAGTCAGAATATACAAATTTAAATCTTACGAAAGATATTTTAATTAATTCTTTTAAATGGATTCACAATACATAAATATTACAGATTCTTCTGATTTAATATTAATATATTAAATAATAATATTGTTGTCAAAGGTTTTTTATATCGCACCTCAAAACAAAATCTTAATTTTCATGTTAATATATTTATAAACCTATGCTTAATTCCTACGAAATATATATTATTGTATTAAATATTATGGTATACGACTAGTATTGCGTAGTCTGATTACTAAAATATTTTTCATATATTATATATTTTAATCGCCCTTAAACAATCGAGTGATATTTTTTTAATTAAAAAAAAATCAAACTAAATAAAATCATTTTTATTCATATGAGTACCAATAATATGCAAAAATCGATTAAAATTATATTTAAAGTTAAAGCCAGTTTACATACCAATGGAGATAATATGTCAGAATTATATCAAGACAGATAATATAATAAATTTATTCCTTTATACCTTATAAACTGGTATTATAGTAAATTTCAGCGTCTAATATAAAAAGTAACACAATCCATTTCTTATCAAGTGAAGCAAGTATGATCCGTATTAGTCACAGAGTCCCGGGGGATCTTTTACGAGTATTATATCTTCGTATGAGCAAATCCTGGAATAATTGTTGAATATAGTCTCATAGGGGGGAATATCTATGTTCTTATCTAGACACGCGACCACATCGAATTAACCAAAGGAAACTTCTTCATAATCCCCATTGACAAGGGACACCAGAAAAATAAACCCATGGTCGCGTGCCAATACTATTATTCAAATTAAGGGCTTTTCAAGTCTGCTCGATCGTGGCACTTTTAACGACAATATTTAATACATTCAATTAAACTGCCGACTATAAATTATTTTTACTTCCTCTTGATCGTCGATGAGGAATGGGTAATATAAAATATGTCAAACTACTCTTTATTTCCTATATTTTAAATGTTGGAGTAAGTTTTTTATATGTTGATACTGGTTTATCCTCCTTACTCTATGTTTGTAGACCAAATGTCAACCTTTAGACAAGTGCAGACTCGAACTAACTAACCGCAAATGAATGGGATTAGTGAAATGGTATAATATTATGAATAAACGATCAACTACTCTTACTATTGTTAGTTTAAATTTATTATATGTTGATACTGGTTTTACCTTTCTACTCTTTGTTACTTATTATTATCTTTGTAGACTGAATGTGCAAAGTCGAATGTAAACTCACCACAAATGGCTGTGATTTTGTAACGTAATATGATAATATTCTGCAATCATTACTGTTAGTAAAAAGAACATCTTCATGAAATGAAACATAATTTTACCATACATTTATTATAATTGAAGACCATTTGGGCTTAATTGGGCAAATAAAATTGGTAAGTTTTAAAATATGTAATACACTTGACTATGTAGAATTGTAACCGTAGGTAGCATAATTTATAAAAAAAACATATTATTTCAAGTATAAATACTAATAAACCAGTCGGTGTCCATTCAATTATATGCATTTCTTTTCACGTCAGTCTGTATTATTCTTATCCTTGATATATGACAGTCGCGTGTATTACATCTACGTAATTTCAAATCGAATATAATATGTTATATTATGATCAGAGTGCAATTTCCATGGTGGTGGTATAGAAAGCTATTATAGCAGGATGATCGCATTGGAAATGGAATGGTGTTTGTAAAAAAGGATGATATAAAAGATGTGATGTTGTTGCATGTGTTGTGAGTGTTTAATGTGAAGCTAGAATCAGATCACGTTTTTCGCTTTGTAGATGTTACCAATTTCCTGAAGCACCACCTTCATAGACTAATACTGTCACACGGGACCAATATACTCTCCTTCCACAAACTCTACCACTTTTACCCTCTGCTCTATTTTGTTTTTCAGACAACGAATATTCACCTGCTTTACCTGTCCTCGTGAAGGCCAAATACTACCATTTCAGAGATATCCCCGCCACAGTGTTTAGAGCATTATACCTGTTCAAACAGAGGTGTAGGTATATACCCAGCTTTACTTTCCAGACAATATATATGACGAATTCATGTGAGACTCTCAAGTTCGAGAAAAAAACGGTGTCCACTGGTTTCACTTGGTAGATCTAGGCCCGGTTTCTTCAACTGGTGTTAAATCTCGAGCTCGTGTTTTACCCGACAAATGCGTCTCTTCAATATTTAACTCGAGCTACCAGCAGTCAAAATTCAGCTCGCCGATATAGGGATGTTATATTTAAATCTCATGCTATCCCCCCATTCGAGTTTTGAGCCGAACTCGTCGCTTCGGCTCGAGTCGCCTGTATGCAAGCTCTCTTGAATGCTTCGGATACACACATCGGAACTGCTCGGCTTTAGCTTTGACAGGTGCTGAAGAAACGAAATATTTGTATATGACACGAGATTCGTACAATCTCTAGCCACGTAGCATGCGATCTAACACGACTTAAAAAAACTGGCTCCTAGGTCCGGTTTCCTCATAAATTCGTGAGCTACCTGACGATTTATACGAATTTCGAGTCCTATACAAATAATTATTATAATACAAATAAAATATTCCGTTTCTTTAGCGCCTGTCAAAGCTAAAACCGATCATACCCGATGTTTATATCGAAGCTATTTAGCTGTACATTCATGCACCCGACATGAACCATAACGACGAGTACGTCATGAAACTGGAATGGAGGGGGAAATATAACACGATCTTTAGCTTTAGCTATAGCTCGCTGATTTCGACGAGTCATGATTTGACAGTTCCTAAAATTTTGCGTGTAAATCGCTGAGCGAATCCCGCTTGAGATTTAACTCGCGTTGAAGAAACCGGCCCTTAGTGTAGCGATAGTATTGCTGTGGGGTGGCCTGGGAAACCACCTCAATGATCAACCCCTTAAAAGGGATCCTGCCAATAGGGAAGGCATCACGGTATTTATTAATATCTTTCTATTAGTCATATCTGAACACAGATTATTATTTATAACTTACATAATTGTTTAAATCCATTTGTATCCGATTTTTTAGGTTGGAATGATAATTATTTTCATATACAAAATATTTTTACATTATTTGAATTCAAAATAAATATAAAAAAAATGTATTCCTAAAATCACGCAAAAAGTAATTCAGATTAAAAAAATTAACAAAATTTTTATTAAAATATCAGAATATACAATTCAGTATAATATTCGGTATATAATAGCAAATGGGGGTAATTATATTTGTTTATTGGGAATATTTTGGAGTTATATAGTCTTTAGAGAAATCCAAAGATGTGTACACCCATATTTTTTGTAATTACAATTTAAAAAATCTGTATTTAGCTCAAAAGGATTGAAATTTAAAACATCAAAATTGTTTTGTCCGAAATTTTGAATAAATATGCAAAATGCTTTTACAGCACACACATACAGAGGGGAAAAAATATAAAAGCAGAAAAGAATAATTTTTCGACCGCATTTTAAAATCCATTAGGCAAAGTAAACAAGAGAAAGACAGGCTAAAAGGGAAATCATAATGATCGAGACAGAAGACCATCAATGCAAATACCTTTCACTATCACTATTCATAGGACGACTTTCCATTTCACTTTTTCCAACTCTTTTATTTTAGTCTGCAATTCAAATAGCAGACCATTGCACTAATATGATATTTAATCATCAAATAATAATTTTATTCCATAAAAAAATATAACACAAGTTGTATATAGATCAGACACTATGCTAAGAAGTCAAATACCTGAATACTTCAGTAGTCCGACACGCCTAGTAATCCGACACTTTTTTGTCACAATATCAGAGACGCCTGGCAGTGCATGAACCTCCCCCCACGCTACTACATCACCAATATCAAAAAGAAAATTGACATTATATACAGGTTGGACTTGAACTAGCTAAGAATATTTTAGGGGGTGGTAAGGTATCTCAAAAATAATCAATATTTTTAATTATTAATTAAAAATATTTCATACTTTTTTGCTGTGTCTGTAAAGTACGCAGTAGAGGCTCTCGCATTTTTATTGTGTCTATTGAATGCTCTAAGATTTTTTCCCATTATTTTAGTATGTTTCTATTTAATAATTCTGTCATTATTATTGCTCATTTCTGTAAATAGGTTTTAGTATCAAGTACATATAAATGTCACATAAAAAAGTTATTCTCATGTTAGTTAGTTATAGGTTAAAAGATTTATATATGTATATATAAGTCTAATTCATAAGATTTTTTGTATTATATGAACAATGTATAATTCAAATTTAATAAAGAAATTAATAATTCGACATTTTCGTATTGCAATTCAATTTTAAGAAAACTTCCACTCTATACAAACACTGATTACACTAAGTAAGTGCATTTTCAATATAACTTCTAATTAATACAATCGTAGTCGTTGACTACTGATACTACGACCATGAACTCACGTTTTAGACGCAATGACAAGGATAGTCGATTTAAAGGGCAATTAGCTAGCATAATAAAATAGCCATAAAGTGTTTAAAATTCACGTCACGGTGTTTTGAGCTCTGGTGAGTGCAGCAGTCTAAAGTGTCGTCTGGAAGAAATCCCTTCTCTGTTTGGTTGCAGACAATCTCATAAATGAGTATCACGTACAGAAAACCCCTCACTCCTTATGTCTTGTTCCTTTTTTACCCTCACTTTATATAAATACGAAAATACAATTCAAACGAGAGCTAATTAAACGCCCGACCATGTTTATTCTAATACAAATCAGGGCCTGCACCATTTACAACAGAATCATTTTATTTTTAATTATCCGTAAAAGGCTTCGAAATATGATGACCTGTATTTCGGGCCGTATACATTAAGATGAAGACTAATTAATCTCTAATAACAAACAACCTTTCTTCCTCCCAAGAGAGAGGGCAAGAGTATTTTAAAAAATAATTTCGTTGAAACACAAATGTTTTTTTTTACATTATTTCATGCATGCAAGAATCATCAAACATATTTAAATTATAATATAATGGTTAACTCTTTTTTTCTTTACCTAAATCAGTAGATCAATTAATAAAATATTATTTCGAGAGGTAGTCAAATAGATGCTGGTTCAAATTTCCCTCAAGTTGGTTTATTTTGTAAGAATAATTCCATATTATTTTTAATTTGAACAAAAGATAACGGATATAATGTGGTTATTTATTTATTATAATAAATACGATTATATGTATCTAAAAATAAAATGAATTAAATTTTTAATTGTTAGACCAAGTCCGGGCAAAATTTCATATATATTAAAATTTGACTGGTCTGTGAAAAAGATTTTAGCAGCCCTGGGTTTAATATTCGTAGTTAAAAGAGGGAACTTGTTCAGTTTGAACACGAAATGAACTTATGAATACGTAACGACTGGAGATAGTCAATAGCCATAGATTTCTTGCAAACCATAAATTCATTTATGAACCTTTTGATTAAGAAGGAACCTTTATTAATTATTTAATTTCCAAGGCTTTAGAAGATAAAATATAAGGAAGAATTGCATTATTTGTGTTTATATATTGGGAGAAAGTGTATTTGTTTTGGATAAGGCCAAATGTCAGCTGTCAAATAAGGTGCCTCTGGCTTTTCAGGTAAGCTTACAAAGTTTCAGACACAGAATCCCCAAACACTGACTGAAAAGTCAACCTTGTGTATATGGACATAAATAAACAGTTAGCACAACCTCATCTTTATAAGTACCAACTTTCTATAAGACTACTACTAAATATTTAATCATAATAATTACACACCATAGAGAGATTTAAACTTCTTATATGTGTACAAACGGTAATTTCCAATAAAATTGTATTTTAAAATAAAGGCTGTAAACATTTGAAACGTATTATATTTTTCCAGACATAGATTATTTGGGTCTGTATCGCTAATTTAATTTAGAAAAAAATATGATATACAACAAGTTTCGACTAACCAATAGATTCATCCATAGATGTACCAAATTCAAACGAATATTATAGTATTCTAATTAATGCACTCATTGGAAGATTTTAGACGTCATTATAATTAATCGAGCATTATACTACTGTCTTTAGATAGAACAATTTAAAAAAGTGATAGGTATAATATTCGTTTGATCTTGGAACAATTTTTTAAATTACACAAAAATTATGGTATAGGTAAATTGAAAATTCGATTTAAGCTTTAAAAAGATCAAATGAAGACTACCAAAATATACGCCTATTTAATATGAATAAAAAATATATATGAAAAAGTCACATTGGTTATTAATTGATTAAGAAGCAATAGAATAGCTTATCTAATTTTGTTTATGTATATTTTTATCCATTATATTTTTATATAGGAGGAATTTATCTGCCCAGATACTTCAAATATATAATATGTCTCGTGAAAAATATTTTAAAAAATCTCTTTGGCGTTTCTATAAAAAGGCCTTTAGTGTAAATAAATATGTAGGTGTGAAAATATACAAAAAATAGATGGTCGCCTCTTTGTATAAGTTTGATAATAATATGTAGGTGTTATCTGTAAACACGACACGTCCTACAAGAGGAAATATGATATGACGTGTTCCATTATAAGAAAGCTTCAACTTTTTATACGGAGACATTATACAAGTGGCTGTTGTTCTTGTTCATATGAGTGAAGTGTAGCCTGAGGACACAAGACAGCCTCTTTATCTTCACCCTGACCCTACAACCTACAACTAAATGGACATACTATTTTCACAATCTTCACATCTTGACACACTGTATCAATCTCAGCGGATATCATCATTATTCAGCTTTATAAATATCACTATTTTACATAGTCAGCCACTTACAATGAAGCGGCGGAAGAAAGGAGCAACGAATCCAGATTAATGCTGCAGCTTGAAGAAGTTCTATAGAGAATATTAAATGTGTAATTAACTCTGTCAGAATTCAACCGTGAAAGCCTTACTCATCTGCCTTGCTCATTCCGTAAATCCTACTAATGAATTAACCCAATTTAAACTATGATTAGTTAATACTATTCAACTTGGATAAGCTTAAAACTTTATTTGTATCGATGAAAAATTACTTGAATTATTACACAATTTATAAATATTTTTGTGCGATTAAGATTATGTAACCTATACATTTTAATACTCTGTTTAGAATTACATACAATTTTTTGTGGTAAAAATATGACACTCTTAGTATCAAAAGTTCCCAAATCCAGTTTTTTTTAAATATTATAAACGTATGAAGCTGTAATATTTGTTTATCAAAATATCGTAAATAATGGGACTAAAATTAAATTAAAAAATTAAATAAATATGCTAAAAAAACACCATGTTATCAACATTCGAAGTACTTGGTACAAATTCAAATATATTTTTTATGATTTATATTTTTTCAATACTTGTATTTTGGTTTTGTAGACACAAAAATGTGTTAATTGATTGTCTGTCGGTGATTTTCATATTATTTGAATATGAAAATATCGTGAATTGTCCTTCATATTAAAAAATCTAAAGAAATAAGAACGATTCCATGTAAAATGAAAGTCTTTCTGCTTTTATTTATTTATTTTAATTTATATACGAACCGGGGGGTTTTCGAGAGGGTTTTTACAAATTTTGTTTTCGATGATCTTAACTATTACTAGTTACACAGGCCACCAACTTAATAATCACTAATTAAAATACAGTAAATCAGAGTAAATCTGGATTAGAGTGATCGATCGGAATTTTAATAATATAAATCCCGATCTTCCAGTCGTAATAACCGATCAAATCATATTTTTTTACATCACTGGGATTTAAACCCATGACCACAGTATTTGTGCCTTATCCCTGAGCTATTACGCTAGTTTTACTCGATTTGGGAATATTTCAATCTAAAACCATCATGTATGCATACTTGATTTTCCGTATTACCTTTTAAAAAGTCCTAAGTTTACCTGAAAAAAATAAGTCAAACTAATACACCAGGTGCTATCCAGGAATCGAATCTATTGGGTCCAAATGCTCTTATAGAATCACATTCTAAGGAATCTAATTTAACATTTTAATATGTATAGCATATTGAATTGAGTTTGAAGCTCTTTTTTATGTATATATTTTGAACAAAGCTAATTGATTGGCCAGTGTATGCATTGAAGAAGAGTAATGGTCCTCGGAGAAGAAGAATAAGACGTCATTTGAAGATAAAGTCGTAGGCTGGTGGTGATCTTATGGAGTTTTGTATGCTTTACGCATGAAGTGACCTGAAGGATTCTAGACCGAGTCTAGACTGAGCGGTTCGTTTCCCCTTGTTTGTTTGAAATCAAACTATATGGACTTCAAGATGCATCCAGTGAAGGCTTTACTTTGCTTTCCACCACCCGATGGACATGCCTCTTTTACCAATCACGATTAAACCTAACCATTCGACAACTAATAAAACTTACTTTTTGCTAATCGGATCAGTTAAAATCCTAGAAAATAGCGTAATAGCTCAAGGGATAAGAGGCGTGTTGCTAAAAATAATGTGGTCATAGGTTCGTCTCGCCCAAAGTAAAAAAATATATATTCGCTCTGTTATTACCACTTTTATATAAATCCCGATCGATCGTCTTGATCCAGGTTTACTCTGATTTCCTGTACTGTAAGGTAAATACTGATTATAAAGTCGGTGACCTGTGTAACTAGAAATAGTTAAGATCCCTGACAGACAATTAATTAACACGTTGCTGTGTCTAAATAATAATAATATTTTTTAGAAAATCTAAATATAAACATTTTTCGTAGCAGCAGCTTTGACTATTTTTTTAATAATTAGTTTATAATATTTAAACTAAGTAAACTATGTTGGATTAAATATTTTCTTCAGTATACCCTTTAGAGCTCGTGATATAAATTCAATATTATTTTTAACTCGAAAATGATGGTCATAGTATTAAATACACAGCCACACACCTTACTCTTAAAATTTTTACATTGCTTTTCATACAGTTATATACCTATTCCCAAATTTTATTGCCTATATTTTATTGAGGTTGAAAAATAATTAAAAGGGTGGGTGGAATAAGGGCAGATAATCCAATACGCTTTTTTTTTCGTAAAATGGCATTTTTGAAAAAATCTCTATCGATATTGTTTTATTGGATTTTTCCTTTACGCCTTTATTCCAAGATGGTATTTTGGTACTTTAAAATTCTAATAAATACTTATATTTGGGAGGTTTCGTAGTCTTTTAAAATAATTATAATTTGTTTTCCTTCTAATAAATAACCATCATAAAAGTATTGCATTAACAAGAGCTTTTGCGCTACAACCGACACGACTTTATCATCTTAAGAATTATATAAAGAGCTTAACTTTTAAATATGTATATTTGGTTGAATTGAAAGCGTATATTTATAGTTTATTTAATTAGCTTATTGCGATTCGTTTATTAGAAATGTCGCCTTTGAAGGGCCACTTGGAATGTAGACAAAGATGATCTAAAATAAAGCGAGTGGAGGGATAAGTATTTATATATAATATATTGCAAAGACGAGGGTCTCGTCAAGCCCGAATTTCATAAATAGGGTCATTTCGAATTAGCGTCGTAGGCATTAAGGGCGAAGAGGGGCGGCGGCGCTTTTAAGTAATTAAGCCTTTTGAAGATGTTAAAAATATATATACTTATCATTATATAAATCTATATAAAACAGGACTCACCACGTACACTTCTCATAAATCAGCGACTTCACCTAAATCTTTTTAAATAACGACCATGGATACACTACACGAACCTGCAATGGCTGCACACCGCCACGCTACAAATCGTTATACTGGTGGTAATCGATGATCTTCAACTCTCATTCATTCCAATTGCTATTAAAATTTATTATTTATCATTTATTATCCTTACTATCAATAAAAATCATTTATATAGACGGTACCCACAACATTTTTCAAATATGGAACAAAAGTCATCACCGTGGAGTGTTGCCATATTTTGAACAACAAAATAGATGTTTTTATGCCAGATGGAATTTTATAAATTAAAAATATTTTAAGAGTTAATTTTAATATTTTGGTTGGCTTATACTAATATGGTTGGCTTTAATATGGTTGGTTGGGTTGGTTGGTGGACTAGAATTAACTGAGAATATTTTAGAGGATGGTAGAGTATCGCAAGAATATATGAAAAAATATAAGTATTAATTTGTTTGTGCTTTCAGAATCCAGTTTGGGCCACGTTCATGGAATCGGCTGTTTCTTTAAAGTACTCAGTAGTGACTGTCACGTGTGTATTGTGCCTGAAAAATACGTATTTAATAATTTTTATTGCTTATATTTGCAATACCTTACCACCCTTAAAAATATTCTCATTTAATTCAAGTCCAGCCTGTATATCTTTATTTAATTTTTTTATTACTATTTTCACGATAACTCATTCTCTCTACCTCTCTTATAATATTCTAAATTAGTTCAAGTTCACCCTGTCTAATTATTATTAATTGATTACCTATTTAAATACGAACGTCTAAAAAAACATCCCGTTGATTGTGCTACATCCAACCCCAAAAAGCCAAATTACTTAATGATAATAATTTCAACAAAGGAATGGCTTCCGTTTTCTCAACAATTTTTTTCAGATTATATAAATCTCAATGGGGTGTAATTAATTTTACGTCATCAATCATTTTTCCAGTGTTGCCCTATTTAAATACTACGAAATAATATAATACTATAAGCATGTTAATCATATTAAGTACGTGAAAAATAATATGAAAAAATATCCTCTCGTTTAAAAAAAAGGACACCATAATGAACCTCCGTGAACAATTAATAAAGAATTTTTCGCTCAATTCAAAATAAGGGGTTCTGAAGCGCATCATCTTTTGTTTGTTTCGCTTTAGAAACATTTTGATTAATTACTTTGAAAAGTAATTGAAATAAATGGGGTGGTTCAGGGGAAAAAATGTATTTGTAAAGAAGCCCTCGGCGCCAACACTGAGACGGCAGATTGAAACAACCAGACTCTATTTTGTGGAGAAGACATGAAAAGAAAATAAAAAGCCTTTAGGACAAATAAATACTCAAATGGACCAACCTACGCAAACAATCATATTACCTACCTTATATTATCTATTACAAAGGTATTCAATTATTCAAACAGATATTATATGTATATTCTTGTGGTTGTGGGCGAGTTCTCTGCCTTATTTAGAGGATATCAAATTATAATTCTTAAAAACTCACTTGAAACCTTTATGAACTATGTATGAATGCTTCAGGAATTAAATATAAACACAATCAAGGAATTGATATCATACATTCGATGGGTATCTACAATGTTACAAAAATTAATGTTAGTAAATGACTGAACATTTTGGTTCAAATATATTTACATTTATTAATAATATGCTATATTTTCTTTCATTTTATAAATATTTAACAATGTGCAACTTGGGTTAAAATTATTTAAGGTAAAATAAATATGATTAAAACTGAATACATAACTCAAAAAACGTATTATGTACATTCTACTTTTTTGTGTTTTTCGGGGCACAAGCTTTATCAATTTATTTTTTTGATGAACGCTTATTTCATTTTAGGTAAAATATATTATTAATATGGCCAGATAATTACGGATTAAGTTTCTCATAATTGAAAGTAGTTTTTAATTTTTTTGTATTCACAACGCATTTTGTAACCATAAGAAGTAACAAGAAAAAATATATTGCTATTGTATATGTTATATTATATATGTATATTAATTTAATTTATTTAATTTGAATTTAACATTATTCATATAATACAAAACATCTAATGAAGTAGACTTAGATGTTAGGAATATATAAACCTTTTTACCTATAACTAACATTAGATTACGGTTTATTTAAATTTAATACACATCCATTTAATGTATAAAATCTGATGATCGGGCTTCTGATTTAAATAATTAAATAATATATATTCTTCAATATTATTCCATGTGTATAAAAATCAAGCTTATGCTGTGTTCGTATTTGGGAATACCAATTAGAGTTAAGGTATTATATTTCACCTGACATTGGAGATGTTGTTGCAATTAGGAGATAATGTCAAATTGAAGGCGGTTTGGTGAATAGCTGAATGTATTTAATAATGTAATGTAGAAGCACGTCCCGGTTTAATAATCCGGTTCACATACATATTTACGGTTATGGTGTGTACTGGACCGGATAAGTCCGGTTATCCTCGCAAATCGGACGCCGCGTCTCTATTAAACGCCGAATTTATAACCGCCATTCCGGTACAGTCGTCCGATCGAACCGGAACTGCGAAAAAGCCAACACAAACATTATTTTAATAACCAATATTTAGATGCACAGGCTGGGATATGCACCCTGTCCATCTACCGATGTTTATACCATACATCACAGGTTTCAATTTTAACGTTTTGTAATCAAACTTATTAAAAGGTTTAATTAAAACCATTTAATCATTGAACCAAATGCAATTTTTTTTAAATAATTTAATTATTTTATGCCCTTTTTTCGAGGAGCTTTTTTTGAGAGGGGATTTTTAAGAGGGTTTTTTCTACGCCACAACGTGTTAATTGTCTATCGGTGATCTTAACTATTACTAGTTACACAGGTCACCGACTTAATAATCAGTATTTACCTTACAATACAGGAAATCAGAGTAAACCTGGAGCAAGACAATCCATCGGGATTTTATTAATATTATTCCCGATCTCACAATCATAATAACTGCATTTCTATACCAAGATCATAATGTTTTAAGTCTCTTTTGAAAAATTTAATTCCTCTGACATTTTTCCGACAATTTCTTCAATTATAATTTTTTTTAGGATAAAAATAACAGAAGTGGGACAGACATATTGAATTTGTGATCGACTTATTGATTTTCCACTTTTGTTACATACTCACTCAGTGTTATTAAGTTTGTAAACCTCAATATGATATTTTTGGATAATGGATAGTGAAAAATGAAAAGCCCTGAAAATCCAGGATGGCATAATAATATTAAATCCAGATAAATGTATATTTTCTAGAGCCAACTTCGCCATGAAGCTATAGCCGATGCATTTTGGAGTCTGGCTCTCATACATTTGACTAGATAACCTTTATTACCTAAAATACATACATAAATACCTTTAAAATGGATAAGGTTTTACGATCACGAAGAAATGTACATTCTTTGAAGGTTTGATTTGATTGGATATTTTAACATATAAAACACACTAGCTTGTCTATTCACAGTGTAAAGAATTTAAGCCGTGAAATATGATGATATTAATTGTATTTTACAAGTAATCAAAGCATTTGGTCCGCGTCACGCAATATCGCATGATGGTTTCGCTTATACACCATTTCCTATTCTGTTCCTCTTCTTTTTGCCCAAATAAATAATAAATACATATATACATACACACGTGGCATACTGTGGCCAATACACGTGGGTTTTCTATAGCTTTCGGTTCAAACTTTTCCTATTAGCCGTAATTGAAAAAAAACTAAATCAACCGATTTCAGCGTCGTCGGTCGACACGGAATAAAGTTTTTGTACGACTTGTTTATTTTATTTCACTTTTGACAACTTTATTCCAAAATTTTCGTTTATGTGTTCATATGGAGGTGATTCGTTTCATATGGTAATAGAAATTAACTGGAATATACATAGATAATACAATACATGTTAAGAGTTAAGCTTAGTTGTACCAAATATTACTAAATAGCATACAAAATAATATCAAAATTAAACATACAATTATCAATTAGTTTGGCTAAAATCATAATTTGAGTGATTTATTTAAACTTTTAAACATTTTTATCTAAATGCACTTTGAACTTTTGAATAAACAAATGAACTGTTGTAATATACTACATATAGAATATTCATTGGTAAGATGAATCTTCGTTTTCTTGAAGCATATTTAGTTTCATTTACAATATTTTCTTATTAATGGATTAATCTGGAAATTAATCATTTTAGTGTATGGTTTGTTACTCGAATCTGCAATATTTTCTTAAGTCATATTAAGTCTCGATCTCGTTTATAGTTAAATATTCTTCTGAGTATGTAACTGAAATTCACGAACGTTTATTCAACATCAATTTCATCGTACAAATTGTTTTCATTTGTGTATAATAATAATAATATTGTATTGTGAAATGGTAGGTTTAATTCATTACACGGCCATTTCCTGTGTAATGTGCTGAAATACTATACTTGATGAAAATGTCATACTGACAAATCTTACAATTTATTATTATTTCCACAATGTGTGTAGTACATTATTAAGTTATCATTGATGGCGGTATTTTTTTATAATATACCTTGACAACATCTTGTTACAGCCACGTGCCGGAAAAGCATACAGAGCACTTATTTATCGTATAAAGAAGCTAAATTTTATTTATTGTGGGGAACAAAGAATTTCCACTTGACTATTCATGCTTCATTTGAATGCAATGAGCCATTATTTTTCGTTTCAGCGCCGCTCTTTCGGCCTGCCTGTCCCTCAAATTGATACCTTGTGCATTTAAAATGAAAAAAAAATCTAGAATTATGCCACATACTCTAACTTACTCTTCTACACGATTATTAATAAGTAGTATTTATATAAAGCATAGTTGCACTATATTAACTATGCTCGAGTTCGTCAAAATATTGTATGAAATTTGGTTCTAAAAAAAATAAAGCAATTTAATTTCAGAAAGTGGCATTATTTTTTTTAAATTACAATTTATCAAACCGCCTGAAAATTAAGTTAATATTTCAAATGATAATATTTAGTGACATTTTATTAAAAAATATATATTATCTGAGCACCGATTTATGACAACCTATTTCATAGCATATAAATATATATTTCATAGATTTTGTCCTATAATAGATGTATAGAGAATGGAATATATCATGATATTGAAAATATTTAAAAATATATATATATATAAAAAATGTATAATAAATATTTATGGTAACCCGATGAAGAGATTTTTTTTCGATATCTTAGGTTCCGTATAAATATATTTTTACTCATTCAAAGTCTTTTAAACATACACATATATTCTGTACATAAGACACACAGATTAATTTTATGAATATAATTCCCTCAGATAATATGTGCTTCAAATAAACCCGCCACCCAATAGTCAAAATTAAAATATATCAAATATATAATTTCCATCAATAAATCCTAAGTGTCGATGTCCTCAAAAATACTCAGTAATTAATTGATTATATCTATTTTAAAACTAACCTCATAAAATTATCCTATCAGCAATAGCAAATTTACATATATTTTTTTATTAAATGGTCAAAATTCAGGTCATGGGATAAATTGTCCGAAAAACCAAAAACTCATTCAATTTCTCGATTGACCCATCGTTCAATGCGGAAATCTCCGAGTAATGAATTCCACGTCGGCGAGGTCGATCGATTCCGAATTTAAATTATTCGGCCGAAACAAAAAGCAGGCGGGGGGATGAATCGCGAAATCCCATGGGACGATGGAGGCTTTCTGTGGGCATTCTTAGTCTCCTAAAAATGTCCATCGCTCGATCAATTATATTCTGAAGCTTATTAAAATTCGCCACAAGTTGCTCAGCGGGAATGTTGTGGTCGTTCCCTTCCTTGTTTAATTGAAATATCTTCATCATCGGAAACCCGTTTATACATAAATACAACTAAATCAATTAGTTATCGACGACATTTATAAGACGAGGCTTTAATGCAATATATTATTATGGAATTCGGAAGCTTGGACAACACTTTAAATTATTAGAATGCATACACTCTACTTGCTACTCAACTCCACTCCTTTTAATTAAATTTGTAACATTGTACCGCGTTTGCGCTTTAAATATACATTTATTTCACATGTTTTTGTTGTAATTGATTTAGGATTTTTTTTTAGAGTTTTTTTTCAAATTATAGTTTTTTAGACACAACAACGTGTTAATTCATCGTCTGTCGATTATCTTAAATATTACTAGTTACACAGGTCATCAACTTAATAATCATTATTTACCTTATAATCCAGGAAATCAGAGTAAACCTGGATCAAGACCATCGACCGAGATTTTATAAATATTATACCAGATCTCCCAGTCGTAATCAGTAATCAATATTTGTTTACTTAAGCGGGATTAGAACCCACAGTATTTTTAGTCACGCACCTTATATAATATTTCTGGAATCTTAAATAAAATTAAATAAATAAAGATTTATCCCAAACATTTGTTTCGTGTGTTGTCAATTCTCATAAACTTTCCGATTATTATTTGTCAATAAAACCAAATATGATTCAAAGAAACATGAAAATTTTATCAATGAAAAAAAAACTTGAAATAATTCACTCGATTCAAATTTAGTTTTACCCAAGCAATCTGTTATTTAGTTTTAATCAAAATACTTTGTAACTATTATTGTTATTGTTTATTAATCCTCATATCTAAATGTAATGGGTTTTTATTATTTCTTTTCCCATACTTCCCATATTAGGTACCTCTCATATCAAATAAAAATATTATTAAAATTCTCATGTTAGTTCTAGGTAAAAATATTTATATATTCTGTACACCTACGAGTTTAATTCATAAGATGTTTTGTATAATTCAAACGATATAAAAATCAAATTGAATAAAGAAATTATTATACATACCTCTTATTAACTTCATCGCTTGAGTTCAAGTATAAATAATTGTTAGCTATCTTATGTCTCTTTTTAGTATGAATGAGTACAATAATATAATATATACATATGTTAGTCTAAAACAGAAAATAGTATGACACTATTTTTTGTATAATGTGGTGTATTTTCTTCGTATCTTAGTGAATATTCAAGTTTCTAAATAAAATAAGAACAAAACAAAAAGCAGAGCCCCTTTGAAGCAATTATGGAGAGAGAATTCTTCGTGGTTTTGGTGAAGGGATGGTGTTATAAAAAGGCCTGCCATTCGTTAGTTCTGGTCGATGTGTTCTGCGACACCTCGACAACCGCCACATTTATTTCCACAACCACCGTGACTACTTGGAAACCCCTGTTTCAGGTGCACTAAACTTATCGTCTACATAAATACTGGACCTTGATCCCCGATACAGCACACCAACATTTCAGGTCAAAACATATTCAGCTATTCGTAAAAGAGTTCATTTTATTATTTTTTTTTATTTATAAAGACATATATTATTAAATAATACTGCAGTACCACTAGAGCATTACGGGGGATCCCAAGTCTCAATGATGATAATGCAGCACTTGTCAGTTGAAACATGAAAAAGAATATATTAGACATAACAACGTGTTAATTCATTGTCTGTCGGTTATCTTAACTAACTAGACACGCAAGTCACCGACTTAATCAGTATTTACCTTATAATACAGGAAATCAGAGTAAACCTGGATCAAGAAGATCGATCGGGATTTTATTTATATTATTTTTGATCTCCCAGTCATAATAACCGAACAAATCAATTTTTATGACCATGTTGATCAATAAAATTTATATTTTAATATTTAATATCGACATTTTACTAACTTAAACAATTGATTGTTGATTTGTTAATCTTTAAAAATATTTATGTCCATAAATGTTCTAGATAAAAATAACTTGGGTTAAATTGTTGATAGCTTTGATTTCTTGGTGATATTCCATTATGTCAAGAAATATGTAATTTTCACTGTAATTTTATTACATTCTTAGTACTTTCGACTACTAACGTGTAGTCCACGTAGTAGTAACGTAGTAGTATACAAAGCAAAAATTCACATTTATCATTGAAAAAAAGATAGTCTAGTATAATTTTAATACATTTTGTACAAAATTCATAAATTATTTTGTATGTAATAAAATTGCAATGTATGTGGGCGAAATTTGGGTGTTTCCCACTAATCCTCTTTATTTTAATCGCCATATATGTGCGGATTTAATGCGGATAGAAAGTTTTTTTATTATTTTCATAGGCGAGGGTCAAATTTTTTTGAAAAGGGCTTCAAGTAAAGAGATGCAAAGCCTAGGGCCACATATCAGGGGATTTGCTGGTGGCCCTAAAATATGTCCAATAGAAGGAAGGAGATAGCCCCGTGCAGCTTTTTTATACCACTACCTCGTTTCCAAAGATTAGCCTCGTAAAATATATCAAAAGATTTACTAACCTACCTCCCTTTTATCATAGATACTCTTCTATAGCCATGCTATTCTAATTAAACATTAATTATGCAGCTATCGGAAGAACTGTCGGATAATTACTCCTACTCTAGTAGCTACGCAATGAAAAATAAATCTTATTTGAATATTGTAATAATTTTAAGAAACAACCTTTAAAACCCTTATACTTCTATTGTACTTTTATTTCAAAATATTTTTTACCAGCGTAATAGCTCAAAGAATAAGACGCCTGGCTACAAAGACTGTGGTCATGGGTTCAAATCGTTAGTTAAGTTTTAAAAATAGTTATTACGACTGGGAGATCAGGAATAATAAAATCCCAATCGATCGTCTTGATCCAGATTTACTCTGATATCCTGTATTGTAAGGTAAATACTGATTATTAAGTCGGTTACCTGTGTAACTAGTAATAGTTAAGATCACCGACAGACAATTAACACTTTGTTGTTTATAAAAAACACATAATTGTTAGCCTGTGCAGCCCTGCCCTAGTATTTTTTATAATTTGTGATTATAAAGTAAATCTCAATCTTTAGACATGCCTAGAGGCAAGCTAAGTTACCAACGATCATGATGCTGGCTCTAAAGTTTTACATTTGCTCTATAAGCATAAGGAAGTAGAGTAATAGTGTCATAAACTACTAAAAATGGTTTACCACCAGAGACATTGTACTTATCGGATTCTCTATATAATACGCAAATTGTTACTTTTGTACGATATTTGTAAATATTCCAAGAAGCGCCATGTTTATTCGTGTAATTCTGAAAGTATAAAGCCGGCGCCACCACCCGCCGTGTAATTGTATCGTTCACGAAATGACAGACTCTATTTGATTATAACCTTAGTATATTACCACATTTTCTAAATTACACCTTAAGCACACACATGAATTACATGGCCAAACAGGCTCATTATCAACAAAAAAACTATATTGGAAAAATTATATTTCGCGTCGTGTCTAGACGCTTCGATTTTCTGCAACGTGGATTTTTTTAATATGCTATTTTGATTTAATAATGTGGAAATATACTCTTAAGTGGGAGTTGATTGGAAACAGTGGTGATGTAGGTTGTCTCTTTGTGCAGGTTTGTGACTATCTGGAAGGGCTTCAAGTCCTTTATTATCAGATGAAGGCTTATCGAAGGCTTTGCTAAAAGCTACACCATGGGCCACAATTTACTAAGAAACTCACTTACTTAACACTCCCATCGCCTACAATTTCAAATTTCTTAATTATTAAATGCATTCTAATCAATATGGGTGATTTTAATTAAAAGTAGATACAGCTTGTAAATACAAAAACAATATGTTATTACAGTTAAGTAACGCTGTCTTTTGATCCTTTGGTGGTCAATTGGGTTTAACAGTTTGACCTAAGACAACCCCCAACACGGCTACGACCTGATAATCTCCACCCAAATTAATCCCAAGGATAAGACTTATAATGGATTACTACTAAGTGTGCTTGAATTAAACTACGCAAGTAACTTCTATTTTATTTCTTACCGAACAATCGAATCAGGAGACTAATAATCTCATAATTTCACCTTAAGCAAGGGATGGTTGCATTCAAATTTGATAACGTAGACCCACCCTCTGCAAACACCGCACTAATCCCTCAATAGCTAAAGGGTTCGCATTATTCAACTTGAATACAATACAAAGTAATATGTATGTATGTACGTGTAAAATATGTTCAATGGTATTTTCCACACAACTGTTTATTATATTTTTAAAAAGACTGAAAATAAACCTAGCTTGATCGAGTCCTTGGATAAATTAATTAACAGGTACCTTTTTAAAAAAAATTATGGTCAATTAGTCAAGGCCTTTCGATAAGTCTTAGCCTGTCATCATCCGAGAATCAATCCAAAATTAAAATCGGGAATATGTATAGTATACAACATTATGTCAACAAATTTACAATAAGTGTTGATTCTATATAAACAAAATATTTTGATATAATATGGTATTTAACGAGTTGATACAAAATAGCCCGAAAATATTAGAAATTCTCAAAGGTCGCACTACGCAAACATATATTTAGATAATTAATTTTACAATAAAATATCTATTTATCTAAGATGAGTGGTTGATTATTTTATATATAAAACAAAACAAGATAATGTTATTTTTCTCTTCTTCTAATAGTAAGACAAGTACGAGTATGTTAACTTTGATTCTTTAATAGATACCTAATAATCAAAACAGATATGACTACATTTAAAGTAATAAACAAGATAAAACTAACCCCAAAGTAAGCAAAATCTATATTATACATACATATCGTCCAGTAAAGAATGGATAATCCTGAAATGATAATTGGAAGAATTTACGCCGGAATATTATGGGTTAAATTTTTATTTCAAGACATCGAATATTGCTGGTATAAAAAATGTGTGTTAACCTATGTTAAAAGTATGTGTAATTCAAACAGGTTTATATAATATTCAATAATGTTAATATAATAATATAAAATATAAATGTGGCTTGGATCCAAACCATAAAACCACAAGTAGTAACAAATAACAAAAGGTGTCGCTGGTTCCCTGTAAACACAGTAGACATATGTATGGTGTATTTATTAGAGCAATTGTTTGAAGGAGGGTGAAAGTGTGTATGGTTTATCATTTTTACGCACAAACGAGCCCAGTCATAGCTCAATGGCTGCACTTGCAAGATACTACTAAACCATAGAGCGCATTTACATTTTTATTCGGTTAATCCGTCCTGTAGGAGTGGCTGGTGTTTGGATGGGCGGGCAGGACGCCTTTATCCCATTATACTGCCGACTCATCAACATCCCTAATAGACACTCCACTACAACCCTTCATTACTCACTAAGCCCAGCATTTCACAACACACGTACTTCATCAATTATATTCTATTACGTGGACACTATTTTACATATCGAGTCTATTGAAAAAAATATATACGAAAGGTTCGATATACAGAGTTATGTCTGATTAAAATTGTTTTATATTAAATTAGGTTAGATTGGCAACCTTATTTTGAATTACTAGTTACATCGGTCACCGATAGGTCGGCTCTGTTCTAAGTGATAATCGCCTCAAATTAAAATAAATATATATGTGTTATTTTAGTAATACATAAAATTGTACGAGGAAACAAAATATTTTGAATGAAAGGAATTGATACCAAATTATTTCATTCAGCCAAATAAATAGTAAATGATAATAATATGCTTTTAAGAAATGAAACATCTTATTATAAACAATTTTTCTTTTAAGATACATATGTATATGTTATAATACCTTATTTATATTATATTTTTTGACAAAACAACGTGTTAAATTATTGTCTGTCGGTAATCTTAACTATTACCAGTTACACAGGTCACCGATTTAATAATCAGTATTTACCTTACAATACAGCAAATAAGAGTAAACCTGGATCAAGATCGATCGGGATTTTATTAATATTATTCCCGGTCTCCCAGTCCCAGACCCATTTTTATTATTATTTTAACAATAGAAACTTAAACCATTTATGGTAATTTTTATTACCAATATTTTTACAATACCCTACCTCTCCCCGTTTATTTAATTTCCAACTAGAATTATAATAGTAATATATCTACAAGTAAGGATTATTACATAATGTTAATAATTTTAGGTAGTTATTACTTTATCCTCTGCTTCTTTTGGCACATTATTCAAATGACCAAAGTCAACTCTAAAAATGTATTTATTCTCTTTTCGGTTCAGTCGAATTCCCCTAAGATATAAATAACAATAGTACGGAGTTCATTAAGATAATGTCGCTCAATCCAAGATTCAGACACGGGAATGAGAAATGCCTAGTACAAGTTATATAACAGTTTCTGGATTTAAAACAAGGAAATGTCAATTGGCAAGATGTCAAGATTAAATTTATTACGCCTAGTCAAAAGAAACGCAATGCAATGCTATACAAAGATTGGTAAACAAAATTCAGGTGTAAAACACATCAAGATAAATTTAAATGATCAAATTCATTTTTATCAGTGTTTTTCATTTTATGTACTTTGACTAAGGTGTTATCGTTTATTTGTTATTCCTGAAAGATTCTCTCAGTTCATCAAAATTCTTAACCATGTATTTTTTAGCATAAATACATATATCGATGGTAATAATCAATTTTAATTTAATGTGCGTTATAATTACACCTGGACCAAGGGGGTGAAATAACTGGTTTTCAGTTGCTTTCGATTGTAGAGCGTTTTGTTTTGTTATGTTATGTCACATTGTTTTATTGTGTGGTTAAAATGTATTATTCTGTTTGAATTTTCGGATATTAACAGAACAATCTTATAGGATGTATAATAATATTAATAAAGAAAAAATACTACTTTTGAAATTTGCATTCAACTTTATGGTTTATCCCATGAATAATAACTGATGTATGATAACTGTAGATGTATATCATATAATGTGTTGTGTTAATATCACATAGTTAAAATAAAATAATAAAGCAATATTTAAAGGTAATCGTTATAGGTCTGATTATAATATCGGTAGTTGGAAAATTTTATTTTACGTTATTGATAAATATAAGGTACCTACCATTTCATTTAATACTAATGATATATGAAACATGTTTATTCTCAGTCACAATATTAATTAAATTAAAAATTCCACTCTCCCGTGTATATTATAGAAAATCCATGGCGGTGAAATGGGCTTTGTCATATGCTCTGGTCTGGTTTTTGTTCCTTGGCTAATTTGATTATAATTTATATCGAATTATGAAAACAAGTCGAGCGTGGAAGGAACAGAAGCAGAGAAGCCTTCGAAAGGTTCTACTCCGACATAATGAAAACTTTATAATTGCCATAAGATTTGTTTACCGCAAACTCACTTGCCAACCTCGTTTATTATTATTTCATTTTTGTATGAAACAATTCCTTGTAGTGCTTCTTGGACCTTTTGCGCAATTACTCTCATATTCGCGTATAACTATATTATATATTATTTTAACAAAATAACCCTGGAGAGACTTTATCATCTTTAAAGTATTAGTATTATAATTAAAAATAAACAATGATGAATAATATGAGGCCTGGGTGGAATAAGAACGGGTAACAGGATACGCCCTTTCTCCGTAAAACAACTCGAAATTGTCTATTAATCTGTGTAAAAAAATTGATATCATCGTGTTACATTTACCTGTTACCAAATACAACACTTCATCATATAAAATATAGATTTTTTTTACTTGATTACGACAATTTCTACGCATACGTCCTTATTCCACCCAACCAGAAATGGAATATTTACATTTTAAGACATGATACTTAAAAATATATAATCCATATTACATTTTTTTTAGAAGAACATACACAATAATTATAAATTACAAAAAACGATAAATTAATAAAATAACGCTGGTTGATGCCTTAAAAAAAAAATTTATTGGTGTCTTCCAAAAATAATCTTTCAAATATAGTAATTCTTTTTTTAATCAATACTACAGGAAATCCATGATTAATAGGAATAATTCAAATTACGCCGATTTTTTTCGGTTCCGTTCCGAGAAACACCGGCGTAAAATAACGTTTACCTGCAATTTAAATATTTTAGTAAAAAACAAACAATTCAATTTTATTTTGTTATTGATTCGCCATAGATTTATTTACAATCAAAGGTATTCATTTGATGGTTCACTATTAAAAAACTAATGGTTTACCTGAAGTCCTAAACTATCATAATGATATCAAGATGAACAAAAAAATATACAAAATAAATATTTAGAATTAATCGTTCTACAAAATATTTATAAATATTTGTTTTTAAGTATAAAATATACTATAAAGCATATTTCTGAGTAAGTTCTCTCGTTTTTATTCATATCAGTCAAACCCAATTTCATTATCTGAAAACAAATAGGGTTTGAAAATAAAAATAAATAATTGCATTTTAATTATTTCGCACAACAAATGCATTATTCTGAATGATCATAAAATGTTTTATCACAACATAAGAGTTTATTTTTAAAAGGGTACACAAAGATAATTCAATACATTCATTACAGTTGATTAGTTCATAAAGTGTCTTGGCGTTGAATCATTAAATTTTAATTACATTGTTGTTCTTCAACAAAACCATAATTATATAATTTATACCTTTATACCTGAAACACGCGCAACAAAAAAATCATTTATTTGGATTGGTACAACATATAAAACGTAGTTATGGCAAAATGAGAATTTATTGCGTGGTCAGCAAGCTATTTTGTGTATAAATGTGGCATATTGGAAAATCCAGTGGTATGGTAAAATGTTCAAATTTGATTTATGAACAAGCCCAACACGACGATTATTCATTTCCACCAAATAAGCACGTCTGTGCTTTAAATTAAATTTGCCAAACGCTTTTTGCCATCCATATTCATGTCCAATAATAAACAAATAATTCAATAAAACCGGTGTATGTGCGTGTGTTAATGATTACAACAACATACTTTTATTATTGTTCCACATTATTGAGGAGAGTCAACAAAACTAAAGAGATAATTATCTTACAATACAACCGATAATATTTATCTCCGTTCCAATTGTATGGAAAAGAATGATATCATAAATTATTATTATTATGTTTATAATGTTCCGTATCTTCTGTATCGATAATATAATCCTAGGATATGTTTTTTATGACATCTTCCCCTATAAATGTTAGAATCTCTTGATACTGGGTTGACCGTTTCGGGAAATTATAGTGATGTGGTTTCCCAGGCCATCACATGACATTCAGCTGTTAACGCCCATAATCAAGGTTAGAGGGGAAAATGGTGAAAAAAGAGGTTTCCAATTGCTTATGTAATTGTAGACACTGCGCGACTTACATTTTTATTATGTGGTAAAATGTATTATTCTGTTTAAATTTTCGGATATTAATAGAACAATTATATATTTTTGAAATTTGCACTCAACTTTATAGTTTGTCCCATGAATATAATAATTGAGTGTAGATGTATATCATATAATGGTTTGTGTAAATATAACACAATTGAAATAAAATATTAATATATTAACAGAAAAATCTTAAAACAGAATAATATTTGTAAAATAAAATTACTATTATCGAAATTTGCATTTAACTTTATAGTTTGTCCCATGAATATAATAATTAATCTCTGATAAGTGTAGATATATATCATATGTAAATATAAGAAAGTTGAAATAAAACAATCAAATAATAAAGGAAATCGTTGAAGATCTCGAATACGTCAAAGCACTTCATTACACCCACTTGGACTAAATCTGTTTATAAAGAAGCCTGTTTTTGAGGTAGATTCAACTCAACTCAAAAATTCCGCTTGGTTCTTAAAAAATACTTTCTTTCCTGTTTAAATCACTACTCTGGACTATGATCGCTCTTAAGGTATTGTTCATGTGTTTTGGTAATTTATTCAATATGAAGAAAAGAGTGATTGTATGATTATGATCGAAAGAAACACTCTCAACAATAACATGGAGAAAACTACAATGGAGAGAAATAGCCAAACGCACTTAGTTAGGAAGGCTGACAATAAAAAGAGAACGGAAGGGGTGGGATACACCCTTGCCGCAGAAATATTATTTGAGAGGGGTCGAAATGACCTTCTTTATGTCGTCTCAATGGATATCACCTGCGTCGAATCCGAACAAGAGGGTGCTTGACGAGATTTTGTATAGGAGAAAAACTTAAGCCTCCCGCGTGATAAGCCAGGGACTGAGACGTGTACTGAACTCTGATGGACGTCACCACTCCTCTTCCATGATAACTTTGCGACACATATCACACTACATTTTATCTCGTTTACAAATAAAATATACTTTTATCACACCACCCGTGGAGAATACCTAAACGGCTTATAGAAAAATACTTAGAAAAATATAAACATTACATATCGCATTGCTTATAAATAAGTCGTGTAGCCCATGTATTGTTACACTCTTCTCTCCTATTCGATAAAGGCATAAGCGGGTCTCCCTCACTCAACACATATATAGTGACTGAGAGTGGTTGTGACAATACTTTGACTTATAGTGACTGAGAGTGGTTGTGACAATACTGAGCTTAGATCTATTTGAGTTCATATGACATGTAGTAACAATGCATTTACCCATTTTACAATGAAATATAACTGAAGATATGAAGAGACATGTTTACAGTATAATGTTTGCCAGGTAGCTGATGTTTTTTGCCACTTGAACTAACGGCGCATTTAGCCACCCGTGCGATATCTTATGTTTATATCTATTGTCAAAACCATAGCAGACACAGATGAGATGTAGCACCAAAGATTTCGTGTGTCAACCGCTTGGGGCGCTGCTTCTACCACTCGTACTGTTTAACTATCACTTGTCGATCTTTCTATTAACATTACACTTAATATGGTAAAGTTCGACATTAAAAGTTCTTGATATATTTGAGGACAAATAATATCTCACTATGTAAACAATTTACATGATAATTGCGGTAGTTATAAAAAAATCTTGTTGCTCTAGAGTTCCAGATTATCGAACATGTCAATTTCAATTTTCATGTGCCGCAGCCTTCGTATCTGTGAACAAATATATGTTTAGGGTTTATAATATACACATGCATGAGTGACCGGCCACGTTCGAATGTATGAATAAAATATTGCATGACGCTTCTATAGATAATAGTTCATTGCGCCTTCCCTATTGACAGGATCCTCTTGTAAGGGGTTAGATAGACCAACTTGGAATTTACAGGAAAATATAATAGAGGTGGTTTCCCAGGCCACCCTAGAGCAATGAGTCCATCAGATCTAGTAGATCTACCAAATGACACAAGTGGACACCGTTTTTGTCAGCGCCATGGATCGAACCTAGGAGTCTTACTCATGAACTCGTCATACTAACCATTGATCGATAGATAGACAGCCTTTAAAAAGACGAGCTTATTTTAATCGAGCGGATTGGGTTTAAACCGATCATTTTCTTATAGAATATTCGCGTGAAAATGTGTATTGAATGAATAGTTATTCCCGGTGTTGCCAGTATAAAGATGTAGCGTGCATTATAGATGCACTAACTAACAATATACACTAAATCTTACTTACCAGCCCTCTTCAACGCTTTCTTTCTTTACTATCCACACATTTTATGCATATGTTTGATATATACATATAATGGGGTACCAATACCATAACCACAAAATTTCAAAACCAAATCGGAAATTATTTTGACATGTGTTCATGTCTATTTATTTCTAATCATTCACATTACTCATAATATAATGGCCTCTAAATATTTTGTAAACCTTAACGTTATTGTGTACGGCACATAAATGCATGTTGTTGTTTTGTACGGCTTTATGATGAAAACCTTAAGCGAAACAGAAGCGAGGGTTTCGTTTGTTGGAGAAAGTGTGAAATATATATGTCGTTTATGACAATGGATGTTCCGAGTGCAAGGGTGGAAACAAAAAAAATACACACATCCCCTTATACACCTTAACACCGATAACTTCGTCGAATAAACTCGAATTTATTCATAAGAAAGTCTAATATGAATGTAAATCTATATAAGCTAAATATGCTTTCGCGACTGACATTAGAGACAAAGTGATTTACACTCAAATCTGCATAATGGATACCATGATTACAAAAGGTTTTTAAATGCACATATATTATCTTTTCACATAAATATTTGGAAAAATTATAACCCTAAAATGTCTAATATTGATAGATTGTTGGGTATTCTGATGATATATATGTAGATTAATAACTATTATGATAAAGTCAATAAGCAACTATCTGGCTACATTAATAATATATTTTACTTTAAATCAAATAAGCAATTAGCAATCAAATATTGCGATGAATGTTAAAAAAGCGCGCCCTTCGAATACGAATTATGTACGGGGTTAACATCATTCAAAAAAGTTATTTATTACGTAAACTAGAAGAAACTAATTCATTCAATAAACATGTTTTTTACGAAACTTTTAAAGATTGATATAGTATGGAAATTTGTTTTTTATTTTCAATCAAAACCATTATTTATTTTCTGATCATTTTTATGCCTTTGATTTGAATGGGACACAAATCATCATCATCATAAGCACTCCAGTTCAGTGATGAACCAAGGCTTCCCGCACCAGCATCTTCCACTTATTTCTATTGGAGGCCGCACTCCTCCAGTTATTAATTCCTAAACTCCTAACTACCTTATAAAATTCGTCCGCCCACCTTAGCCTAGGTCTACCCTGCCTTCTCTTACCCACAGGCTTGCTGGATAGTATTTCCGATACTATCCCTCCTGCTCTTTAACCCAACCTAATGTTAAAGCCCTAATAAACTGCACTACGTTCACGCTCTTATATAATGAGTAAATCTCATCGTTCCGTCTAATTCTAAATAGTCCCGGTGCCTCCTGAACAGGACCCAAGATCCTCCTAAGAATCTTCCGCTCGAACCTAAGTAGCCTATCCTCTTCAGTCTTTGGTAATAACCCATGTTTCTGCACCGTAGGTTAGTACTGGCCTAATTAGCATCTTGTATAATTCTACCTTGGTACTTCTACTTAGATATCTTGATCTGAGCAAGCGTACTAGGCCGAAATACGCCCTATTAGCACTTTGCAGGCGAGAGTTGATGTCCTGGTTATTACCAGCCTCCTTAGTGACCACTGCTCCCAAATATACAAAAGAGTCAACCTGCTGAAAGTGGTCATTATCTATGTTCAGGCTACGATGTGCTACCAATTCCGAGTTGGATGTCACATGCATATACTGACTTTTATCTACGTTTATGACTAATCCTACTATTTTAGCGGCATCCCTTATTGCTCTAACCTTATCAATTAACACGTTCTTAGTTCTAGCGATAATATTTACGTCGTCTGCGAAAGCGAGTACCTGAAAAGACTTATAGAAGATATTAGACTTATTGCTACAACCTGCAAGACGCATAACCTTTTCTAAAACTAATGAAAATAACAGGGGGGATATCACGTCCCCCTGTTTTACGCCTGCTCTGGTGATGAAAGACTCCGACAGTACACCATTTATCCGTACGTAGTTTTTGGTGTCTGTCAGCGTCATTTTTGAGAGACTTATGAGTTTTTCGGGAAACCCAAACTCTCTCATCGTGCTGTAAATAATATCCCTATCGATTGTGTCGAATGCCTGCCTAAAATCTACGAACAAGTGATGAGTCTCCACGTCGGCCTCATTACACTTCTCTAATATTTGCCTAATTGTAAATATTTGGTTCATTGTTGAACGCCCTGGTCTAAATCCGGCTTGGTAGTCTCCCAAGCATTCCTCCGCGTATTCTGCTAGCCTATTTTTTAAAACCTTGGCGAATATCTTGTACATAACTGATAGTAGGGATATCCCTCTATAGTTACTGCACACGCTAACGTCACCTTTTTTGTGGAGTGGGCAAATTATCGAACTTGCCCAATCCTTCGGTAGCGTTTCGCCTTCCCATAAAGATACTATTAAACTATGTAATAGCGCCCATAGAGCATCCCCGCCGTATGCTATGAGTTCGCTGGAGATCTCGTCTATCCCGGGGGCTTTCCTCTCTTCAGTCCTCTGATGGCGTGGCACACCTCTTCGTAGGTGGGTGGTGGTATTTGTGGTTGCGCGGCGTGTTGGTACAGACTAGCGTTCTTATTGGCTACCTTATCGCTATTCTTATCATTTAATAGGTCGCTAAAGTACTCCGACCATCTATTTAAAACGCTTTCCTGATCGCAGAGAAGTTCGCCTTTGCTATTCCTATTAAAGTTTAGTCTAGGTTTGAACGTTTTCCTACTATTGTTAACGTTCCTGTAAAATTCCTTAGCATTATTCCTATCTCTAAACATTTCAGCATCTATAATTTGCTGTTTTAGCCATGTCCTCTTTGTCGACTGTATGAGTTTATTACTACTCCTACGAAGTTCTTTGTACTTCTCTCTATTTTCTAAGCTATTGCAATTAAGAACTTGTGCACGGGCATTGTTCTTCTCCTTAATAATACTCTCGCATTCTGTGTTAAACCAGCCATTTTTCTTTTTCGTCTCGTAACCCAAAGTTGATTCTGCCGTGTGCTTAATAATATTTTTTATTAGATTACAACTAGATTCTACATTATTCCTATTTATTTCCTCAACCTGTTCTAACGCCTTTTCCATGGATGCCTGGTATGATTTTGCACATACCTCATTCTCTAATTTAACAAGGTTGAGTTTCTTATTTTTATTTATTTTTTCCTTTTTGGCATTCGATATTCTGGCTCTAAAAACTGCTTTTACTAAGTAATGGTCCGAATCGAATGCTGCTCCTCTGCAAGTATGAACGTTGATAATAGAGGATTTGAATTCGTGGTCAATTTGATTTGTACGTGCCACCTGGACTGACCCACGTTCCTTTGTGTATGTTAGCCCTTGGGAAGAATGTGCTAACATTAACCATATCCTTTGCTGCGGCGAAATCAATTACCCTTTCGCCGTTATTATTTGAAATTTCGTGCAGACTGTTGCCTCCTGTAATGGATCTATGTGTAACTTCATTGCCGATCTTGGCATTTAAATCGCCTAAAATAATTGTTATATCGTGCTTTGGTGCCTTCTCTATAAACCTGTCTAAGTTATCATAAAAAGCGTCCTTTACGTCATCTCCTTTGTCTTCCGTGGGAGCGTGTACCGAATATAAACTAACATTGAAAAACTTAGTCTTTATCCTTAGTCTAGCTATCTTATCGTTAAAAGGTTCGAAGTCAATGACAATATGTTTTGCTTTGTCACTGACTGCAAAGCCGGTTCCGAAGGCTTTCTTAGAATTACTGCCGCTATGAAAGATTGTCCATCCATTATGTTTCGATGTGCCGTTTCCTGTCCATCTTATCTCTTGTAAAGCAACAATACTCATGCGATAACGGCTCAATTGGTCTGTGAGCATTTTAATGGCGCCCGGTCTATTCAAGCTTAAAATATTCCACGTTCCTAACTTTAAGTCCCCTTTCGATTTGTATCCTGTAGCTTTATATGCAGCGGGGGCCAGGATATGCACCCCCGCGACACTGCAGTAGTTGGATGACGGTACCCGCGAGCCTGCTTTCGCACCCACGACCACCGGTACTGGGTGTCTGACGCCCTGCACCGTAAGTGTATTATCGTTGGGTTGTACTGTCATGTTTTTGCTGGGGGGTTTCGTGATCGGATGTTAGTTTTTACATGGTAGGTGATCGGCCTGACGCACAACCTCCGGAGAGGGATCTCCCTTCTCTGTTCGCCCTAATCGCACTCGCTGCCAAGATCATTAATTTGATCCTAACTAACTAGCTTGTTCAGGTTTCCAGGGTCCACCACGAGGAGGTAGAGATAGGAATTGGGCAGCAGTGGCTAGGAGATACTGGGAAGTCAGATCATCTTATGTTGCGCATGCATAACCCCATTTAAACCCCGAATGGGACACAAATATTTAAATTAATGATATGATAATATAATGAGTATGAAACCAATATCATCAATATATTAGCAGGCCATACAACTGGAAGTATACATATCAAGATGGTGGACCAATCAGATGAGTTTAACTAAGCAATACTTTAATCAAGGTGATTAAGACCGATGTCTTATCTATCACCTCTATCGATAATTCACACAAACTGACATAAGCGCACTTAAAGAATTAATTTTGTCTCACTCAGACTCGTGTACTTGGTCCACCATAGTATGTAATTTATTTTTTCGTTATTTTCGACCAATTTTAAAATATCCATAGTTGTAGTCTCCCTAGGCGATCCGTATAGAGCTGTCGCTAAGAACAGTACAATAAATATGTCGGTTTAGGAAACATACGACCTGCCGGAGACACTCGATATGTTTATATTGGGTTATTACACTAAAAATCCTTTCAAATACTCTGAATATACAACAAATCTCGAGTAAATCACATTAAAACTACTATGTTATATTCCATGCAATCGATTAACTACAATCAAACTAACAATGGGAGAGGGAATGACCTGGTAGTAAATTAGTAATAAAATACACTTATTCGTATGGAAAATTTACACTCCACAACACAACTCCGTGGAAAATTTACACACACAAGTATAATCAGTATCACTTAAAAATGCATTAGACATCTTCAAAATAAACCTGTTGAAAGAATGTCACCTGTCGACTTGTTTAATATTAGCATCGATTGTGATTTGTTTTTTAATTTATTCTATACTTAGCACTCAATCAAATGTATAATATTCGGCAGGTGATAATTTTCTATTTGATATGATAAGCATATTCAGTATTATTGAATCATAATCTTCACGAAAACATCCTCGGAAAATGCAAATTCATTAATTTTCCATTATTGTTATCACCGCTTTTTGGACATAAATATAATTGTGATGAGTGTTATTTAATGCGTTGTGTTGTTGTTGATAGTTTTTTTACATCCGTGTCCAACAATCCAGACTAGAGTTTGGACTCTTTGCAATGAGTAATGGACTGTGTAGGGTAAGTTTGTCGATTCAGTATCGTTTTGTTAGATTCCATTGCATCTAGACCACCTGCTCCTAATCTCCATTTCTTGAGATCGTTTTTTAAAGTCACGTTCTTCCGTAAATGTCGTGCGAATTCCCCGTGGCCATCTAACTTCGGAAAACACGTCTGGCCGTCCATTAAAACAACTTCACACGTGCTCACACTATTTCATTACATTTTTCTATATTGCTTTATTGTGAGTTGCAAAACGGCCGATTGTTTTATAAAAGTACATAGATGTCGCTATTCAAATAAAAGTTGAAATACTACCACAACATGCGTTGCGGATTCCAGATTACCGCTGAGTAGTTCTACTTTGGCTAATAACTATTTGCTGGATCGATTTCTTCAAACGTTTCGATAATAAAATTGTGCAATCACTATAGTAAAATCCATCTGATTGCACAAACATAAAAGTATGGCTCTCGAGCTACGTAGCTCACTGTTCACTGTTGAAATCAAGCCTATATGTACATATATTCCTAAAATAGAATGTGCGATATCGATTCTGCGATTTGTGTTGCAAAAACCCATTTAAAACTTGTTTCAACGTCAGCGTTTCATAAACCACACTACGAATGCCCCAAGTTTATAAATATCAAGCTCTAGAGATTAGTAGTACCTATATTCAAATAATATGATATTAGCGTTTTGTGGACTAATTATGGATAATTATTAATTATGTGACATTTAAGCCCGGTTTTCCAATGCTTTGTAAAATTAAGGTGTCTAGTAAAAGTTACCCCCTAGTCGTAGCTAAATGTGAACTACGTCATAGCCTGTGATGTGCCAAGGTCAAACAAATATTATAGTATTCTATTCTAAGTGAAGAAATTTGACGTTATAATGATTTTATAATCTTATGTTATAATACTGTCATTAAATGTCTTGATTGCACTCCATGGAAAAAAAAAGAGAGAGCGATATACAGAAATGAGGTATAATGCTACAAAATTCGTTTGACTTTGGCACATCTCTTGTCATAGGCAATTATTAAAAAATCACCGTATAGCTCTGTTGTCAAAGTCATGACTATATTTATTATAATATATATCTATGTTATGATAAAAAAAAGATAAAATCAAGGTCAAAATCCATATTATTTCTGAGATTAACAATTTACTTCGGAGTCATGACTTTCATCTGACGACGTATGCATATATTATCTATTCATATTTTATCCAACTGTTAATTATCAAACAACACGCATACCTGCACGTTTATAATAGAATATTAATTTATAGCATTGATCATCCGCGCAACACTTACATAAATAGATGTTTTATGTTTAATAATATGTGCAGTATTGTTGTGAAGTAGTCAAACACTTGTAATGTTCAGTGGAAGTGTACTGAGATATATATTCTAGATTGCCACATCAACTGATTTATCACCAAATTCGAAACGTGCGATCGGCCCTTACTCCTGTACCTTTACCCCTGTACCTTTACCCCTATCCCGATACAACTTATTATTATATTTATTTGCTGGAACATATTTTTCAGAAAATAATCTGAATGAATACCTTAACTCATAAAATTGATAATTGCAAAGATTTTTAATAAGCAGTTTCGCTAACTCCCGTACAAAATATTGTTCATACAAGGATTAATAAGACTCATATTGAAGGCATGCTTAATACGAGTTATAAAAAGGGCAATCCCGTTTCTGGTGCTGAGGGACTTTCCAACAGTTTTCCCCTTGAATTTTAACCCTCTCTGAAGCTTTTCAGTAGAATCACGCTTCGTTTATATGCAGATCTCTCTTGCCATATGTTTAAAGCCTTCAAATACTTTTCCCCTTCGTCACTTTCTTATACCAAAATACATATACGTGCTGATGTGAAATAATCTAATCTTAATTTAATACTAGCAACAAAGAGAGCTATTATCACACTCTATGCGGAAACGGGACGAATTCGTTTTTTAAACACAACAACTGTTAATTCATTGTTTGATCTTAACTATTAGTTACAACTATTATTTATTACTATTAGCTACACAGGTCACCGAATTTTAACCCGATTATAAATAATATCAATAAAACTAAATATGATTCGAGGAAACGTAAGGTCATTTTACCAATGAATTTTCAAAAGTAAAATTTAATAACCTTTGAAATAATTCACTCCATTCAAATTTAGTTTTGCCCAATCAATCTGTTATTTAGTTTTAAACATAATACTTTGTAATTGTTTTTGTTAATGTAGAGTATATTCTCGTTATTCTTTATTAATGTTCATAGCTATAAATGGCTTTTTTTTATTTTTTGTCCCATAATTTTTATTATTTAATATTAAATATCTCTAATGTCACTTAAAAATGTTATTCTCATGTTAGTTATAGGTAAAAAGATATATATTTATATATATATTCTCTACACCTAAGTCTAATTCATAGGATGTTTTGTATTATATAAACAATGTAAAATTTAAATTAAATTAAAAAAAAAATGTTATATTAGGTCATCGACTTTATTATTGCCTCAGTATTTACCTTAAAATCCAACAAATCAGAGTAAACTTTATTATTAAGACGATCGATCTGGATTTGATTAATATTATTCCCGATCTCAAAAAAATTTACCCATTATCACAGTATTTGTTGCCACGCGCCTTATCACATTAATTATTATAATTATTACTCTTTTTTTATATCAATAAAATATTTATTTGCAGACATGTGACTCACAAGAATATGTGTGTCGCGTTCATCTGTGGTTGTGTCTACCGTGAAATACTTTTTACTACATGGTTAAGTGATCATAAAATACATCGTTGTATTTAACTCCTAACATTTCAATAGTGAATATAATTTTGGATAATGGCTCAGTTCGATTGCAATCGAATAGAAGTTAGTTTAATCAGTTTAAGACTCGTCGTTGTACAAACATTGGATACTTGCAACGACTTTTACAGCTTTCGTTTACCTTTCACCTCTGTTTGCACACAGTTTTCACTCGGCTCTGCCACAAGTTTCAGCTTTCAGATCTATCTATATACCCCGAAGCATCATCACAACTATAACTACGATATCCAGTTCCTTCTTCTCTCGCCAACAAGTTTTAACCCAACTCCTGAACAAATTGTTTATCTGACGAGCTATCTCTGCAAATTAACCAATCCCTTTAATTGGATTCTAAATTAAAATATAATAATCTGTATATTATTTTCATGCTACGGTTCGTGTACTTGTTTGTAATTATGATAATTATTTCTTTGGAAACCGGTCTTATTATAGCATATTGAATATTTGATCGTTATATCAAGCCATTATGGAAAGGCTTTTCAGGATCGAGTAAATGGCTGTTTTTGTTTTGAAAGTATGTCCTTATGTAGGATAAGGACGCATGGGGATACGGGAAATGTGTTTTTCTTTCTTTTTTCAATATAAGATGTTCCCTATTTTGAAAAGTATTAGAGATGTCTTCACATGGGCTAACGACTGCATAATGCACGTTGTCAAGGGTATACCTACAATCCCTCATTGTTGCTACCCCCATTCAGGGTGACCATTATTTAACACAATATTATTATAAAAGCCATTTTCATAATCGAACACAAACCTGTATATTTTTAGTTAATTAAAGTAGTAACATAAAAACACATCCATGCTAACATAGAATCACCCGAACGAACATGCAATTTTTTACTCGTGCTTTATTATTAATAATTATTTATAATAATTATTATTATATATAATTATGTAGATACTTATTATCAGACCTAGTCCAAGTGGGTGTAAGTAATTTATTTAATATCATAATATAAAATGATATTCATCTACAGTTATCATACATCAATTATTATGTTCATGGGATAAACTATTAAATTAAACGCAAATTTGAAAAATAGTTGATAAGATTGTTCTATTAATACCCAAAAATTCAAATAGAATAAACATTTTAACATATAATAAAATATAAGTCGCGCAGTGCTCTACAATTGTGAGCGATTGAAAACCTCTTCGCCTCTAACCTTGATTATTGGCGTCTAGCACATTAATTCTTTAATATTTGTTTTAAGATTGTTCTGTTAATATCCGAAAATCAAATAGGATAATACATTACACCACATAATAAAAATGTGTGTCGAGCAGTGCTCTACAATTGTGAGCAATTGAAAACCAGTTATAAAAAAAATAAAAAAATAGTTTCTATAATTCCACAGCCCTGGTGTAAATATTTCACCATATCAACTTGATTTACTCAATGCCCAAATATTGTCAAGATCTTGCCCTACATTGTGTCGTTGACGCGACGCTGTAGTGTTGCTGTCATCTAATGAATCGTCGCTAATGCTCTTGAGTTAATCACCAACATAATAATTCTTCCGCGTATCTATGTTAGTTACCGAATGTGTAGTCACCTGAAATAGTAAAGTAGGGTCGGTAGTGAAAAGCAGGGTGTCTCGAGTTGTGAAGGCGCACTCGCATAAATTGTGAATTATCATCCGCCATATTGCATTTAATCCTATCGACATGTCGACGCATCTTCAACAATGTACCATATATTTTTTAAATTTTCTTGAACCATGACACACAGTGACGAAACCAATTAGTGTAGCGTCAAAGTTATTGAATAACAAGCCCGCCACAAATATTATTAAAGCAATCGCGTAATTATTAATAGGGCCCTTTAATAAAATAATAGTAAGAGTATGTGAGGGGGTTTATACGTAGTAAGCCTCTTTACCTTGTGTCTTGGGAGCTTCAGTCTCAGCGGGAAGTCTCAGACACACTGCGGGGGACTTTTAAATTAACCTTTATTATCTTTTGCCCCTCACCTTTGCCAATCATCCTGCAACTTCTTATGCCTTTCCCTGAATGCTCCCTTTATGCCTGCTTTATACTAGCACGTAACACCCTCTGAAAATACATCAATGTGAAAACATGCTTCTCATCCCATAACACCTAATACATTAGAAAACTGCTTGAACTTAACCTAACCGAGAACACCTCAAATACCATTACTTTGAAGGGGAAATATGTATGGCAACAGCGTCTTATAAAAGTTAAATGGCCTAATTTGTTTTTCGCTGTTCGACTATCGGAGTTACAGTGCGCCGAAATGTTTGCAGCAATAGTTGAATATATACTGAGCAAGGCAGACACGAATACCTGAAACTTTAAAAAAAATATTATTAAAAATCGAACTAGCAGTTTTGGATGATTAATAGAGGTATGATTAGTAGAGTGTCAATTAATACTTCTTTTTATCCAAATCCTTCCCTTAAAATATTTTTCGTGCATTAGAAGACACTTGTGGTAAAATGGAATTCTATTGACTGTCTATTATACTTGCAATAAATAAGTAAATAATTTATAAAATTGATAACTGCTTACAACAATGATTACATTTTTTTAAATTAAAAGGTATCAACAAAACAATTTAAAGCAAAATTACTTATTATTAACAAGTTACAAAGAACAAATATATTTTTTTAAATGTGTTCTTATTTTTTCAATATACAGTCGATATCTAATAATTTTATGGAGAAAATCCTTAACATTCAATGTTGGAGTTTGATTTATAAAATTTCATAAACATGTTTTTTTTTAATCTCAAAATTGCATTTAACCAGTTTCATTTAAACATTATTATTCCATTAAACAACTGAAGGAGATGGAACAGTAAAAATAAACAACATTTAAAAGTATAATAAAATAATGAATTACACAGTACTTCGTGGGAAGATTTGTTAGGAAACGAAATTGATTTGTATTTATAAAATTTGTTATGGCGGTAACTGTTTGTTTAGAGTTGTTGATTCATTTTAATAAAATAGTAATTTGCCCTTCATACCCATTTCGTACAATCTTCCAATAGAGCAAAGGTGAACGGTTATTTTAAATATTTATATATTTTTATTCATAACAATAAGTTATTTAATAAAACGGTGCATTTATGCATGTCAAGGTTGAGATAATCTGCATCAATATTATTACAAAGTAACACATTGTATGAGAATATGCAAGTGTTACATTGTATGAGAATATATAAGTGTTACATTGTATGAGAATATATAAATTATAAATAGCACCGATTCAGGAAATGCATCTTAGTTTCCGAGACGAATGATTCCCAGTTAATTAGCGTAAATCCAATGCCTCCGGGAGTAGATATTCAATATTAAATGACAAGAAATCCCCCCAGCCATAGTGGAGGGCAGCTAATAATTATCTATGTCTAAGTACTCTTTTTATGGGGTTGCTATCGAGCCTTCGTCCGGCTTAAGAACCATCCCCATGCGACAAGTCGTCCTTATATTATCTCCTAGTACTCTTAAACCTAAATAAAGTACTCACACAGTATTTATTATTACCATTAACTAAGTAAGCAATAATTATGTGAAGGTTTCTTGTACAAATGTCAACTTTCATAAATATTGTGTTTATACTAATATAATATTACAGGGTCAGCCCTGCATGCATTTCCTGATAAAATCTCGAAATACTATGTAAATTTGCCAATACAAACATCGGCTAAGGAGTTGAAAAAACAGGTTTTCAATTGCTCACAATCGTAGAGCACTGCGCGGCTTACATTTATATTCTATTGTCGTAAATTATACTGATTTTAACACAACAATGTTAATAAAATAAAATTACCGAATTTACATTTGAATTCATAGTTTATCACATATAATATTTGAAGTATGATAACTAAGTATAAAATATAGTTTTTTGTGTAAATATCAGGAAGTTAAAATAAAATCTAATAATAAACCAAAATTATAAGGGAAATCATTGCAGAACTCGAATACATCAAAGCACTTAATTACACCCACTTGGACTAGTTCTGTTCATATACCACCCAAATAACCTATTATGTATATATATATGATTATGGTTTTTGTTTTGATTTTAGTGATTAAATAAAAAAAACTTATTTATTTATTTATTCAACAGGCTAAGGGTCTTTTTTCTAAATAATTAATAAAATATGATTTGTAAACTGTTTTTTATTTAACTAATATAGTTACACAGGTCACTGACAGGGCAGATCTTAGTATTTTACTTATAATACAGGAAATCAAAGTAAACTAAATTTATGAGCATGGGCTCACAGCTATTTTTTTTACTAACTGAAAATAAAATAACACAATGATTGTTTTATCTTTTAAATGAAATGTTAACTAATGACCAATCATCAAATATATATTAATACATCAAAATATCGAGAAAAATGGTATAATGAGGTTTTGATCATATTATTCTTCTATTTAAAGAGCATTATATACAATCAATTTAATAGGTATTGTAAGATAAATTGGTCAATATTGTCGTGGAAGTGGCCCTAGATGTAAAAGGACCAAGCCACTACTACATCAAGCCTCAGATGTGTGTATACATACACACCAATACAGTGATAGTGAAAGAATGTGTTAGTAATTTGTATGTAGAGAGTGCAGTGGAGGAGGTGGAAGTTAAATTGATGTATAGTTGAGATGCAAGGCACAGTGTTGTTGACTCTCTCTTGTGGAAATGATCATCTGGACACTGGCTGCTTTGTCCATCCTCCTCCTCGGATATGTCATCAAGGACATCATCAAGTTCAAGAGGGAGAAGCTGAAGGGAGCCAGGGCCTATCCGGTCTTGGGGAATGGCATTCAAATGATGGGATCTTCACACGGTTAGTACATCACAATCACACTACTATTCAAATAAACATCATTAATAGGTAGTCTGTTCAAAAATCTATATTTAATTTAAATTGTTTAAAACCACCCATGGATTCGATTTCAACGCCTGGATCTTAACAGGTCACAATTACGTACAAGGTTTTTTAAAATAAATATAGTCTCTCTTTTCGGCTGCATACAATTCGTATATACAAAGTCGTGTCAATTTCGTGTAGCCCATGTATTGTTGCATTATTCTCTCCTATTCGATAAAGGTATAAGTGTGGCTTTGGTAAAAAGTGAGCCAAGATGTATTTGAGTGTATGTTTGAGTCCATATGACATGTAGTAACAATGCATTTACCCATTTTACTGTGAAATATAACTGAAGATATGAAGAGAGATGTTTACAGTATAATGTTTGCCAGGTAACTCATGTATTTGGATACTTGATACACTTGAAGTCACCATGCATTTAGCCACTCATGCGATATCTTATGTTTATATCTATGGCTGTATATTAAATTTGGCCCTAGAAAGGTCGGATGACATCATTTAAAAATCTAGAGCAGGTTTTATATAAACTAGAGCATGAATACATATTATTCAAATAATAATATTACCAGGGTTTGACAAGTCAGTGATAGTAATATAAATAGCTCAGGAGATAAGACGCATGGCTATAAATACTGTGCTTATGGGTTCAGGTCAAACATTTAAAAAAATTGGGAGATCGGTTATAATATTAATAAAATAATAAAATCCCGGTCGATCGGCTTGATCCAGGTTTACTCTGATTTCCTGTATTGTAAGGTAAATACTGATTATTAAGTCGGTGACCTATGTAACTAGTAATAGTTAGATCACCGATAGAAAATTAATTAACACATTGTTGTGTCTAAAAACCCTCTCAAAGAAGCGCCTTGGGAAGTAAATAAATACATAATAATAAGAAACATGTTATTAATACAAAGGTCAGATAAGTGCATGTTGGTTGCAACATTTAATGTCGTTTTTGATCATGAGAAAGGCCTCGATTAACTGGAAGTATCCCTGTTTGTTGATAATTATAATTCTGAAATTATAAGCTCGGAAATATATTCCTGATTGTACAATATAACAATTATAACTATTTATAATAATTGTTTATAACTTATTGCATACATGAGGCATTTCGATAAATATGAGGGCATTCGCATTATTTGCAACTGGACGTGAAGTTGCACAGATTTTTATAAATATATATTTATATAACCCTTTCACATATTGCTTAAGGCTTTTGATTTCGCCACAACATTAATTGAATGCAGCCTTGTGAACCTGCGTAGTTACTTTCCATTAGTCGTGGTCTTTTGAATGCATATTTTATTATTTGTTTATAAAATTAAATTAAAACCCTTTGTATTTAAGTAATTAGGTATTTTTTCATCTTCATTTTGAAAAAATTGTATCTATTTGTGTTTACATTGTGTAAAACATTAAAAAAACGATATCTTTTACCAAATGATATGTTATTTTTTATGATTGAGGTCCTCAAATAATAAAAAATCAAAAACTGATTGAATGTGTACATTAAATTTAAGCTAAACTGTATATGTGCAACAAATTATATATAAATATATATTTTATGTAGAAACCAGCGTGATAGCTTAGGGGATAAGACGCGTGGCTACTAATACTGTGGTCATAGGTTCGAATCCCACTCAAGTCAAGAATTTTTAAATTGATTTGATCGGTTATTACGACTGGGAGATCGGGAATAATATTAATAAAATCCCGATCGATCGTCTTGATCCAGGTTTACTCTGATTTCCTGGATTGTAAGGTAAATACTGAGGCGATTATTAAGTCGGGCAGTGCCGCTCTGTCTGTGAGCTGCGTAACTAGTAATAGTTAAGATCACCGACAGACAATTATCACGTTGTTGTGTATAAAAAACCCCCTCAAAAATACCCTTTCTAAAAATAAAAAAAAAGCTCTTCGGAGCGTAAATAAATAAATAATAAACACTTATATTTTCACCTTGGAAACTGTCAATTTATAGGTAAGTTTTTGTGTTACTAAGTATTAGGTATGGCACAAATTAGTTTATATGTATATATTTTATTTAGTGTTGCCATAATTTAATTGTGATTAAAATAAATGCATTGTATAGTTTGTTTTTACACACAGATGTCTGTAGTGAGTGTAATGATCTCTACAACTATGAAGCAACTTTTAGACCGAGTGCTTCATAGAGGATCATACTGACTACATATTATGAAACACCGTGGACAATTCTTTTAATTTTTAGGGTCATCGTGTCGACATGGTTTCCTCATGGAATTGGTTTATTGACCCTGATAGTGCACATGCGTGAGTGGTCATCCACCCTAACTGCATTATTTCTATCAATAATTCATCCGTATCCTTTGACTTTTAAATTCATATTGTTGTCCATTTATCCTGAATCCATTGCTTTTAAAAACAGGACCCATTGGGGCTATGTACTATCGTCATATTTACTTATGAATCCATGTATTTATGGGTAATGTATAATGAACTTTTATCTATAGAAGTGCCATGCAATATTGCGTAATACATTCGAATATTCCCAGTCACTCATACATGTATACGCAATATAATTTGAACTAGCGAGGTGGTTGAAGCAGCGCCCCAATCGGCTAACACACGAAACTGTCGCCTCATCTATGCCTATGCTATGGTTTTGACGTCTTTACAAGTATTATTGGCATTCTATTGTATATGTTTATAAGCTCATTGGTAATATAATCAATAGGGCAATTTGATCTTATATGAAACATATACTGCTTTCATTGTTTAGGTATATGAAAAAAAAATACAAATTACCTTAAAACAAAACTTAATAATTTAAACGCAACATTCTGAGGGGAAAATTGAGACGTGTAGTTAACTTTATAATATTTGAAAAGGAACATATAAATAAATATAAATTATACGGCACGAAAATAAATCGCTGTATTGAGTTCGCTGTCGCTGTTCAATTATAAAAAATGTACCATTATAATCCTCGTGAGCATTACTTTTTATTTTTATAAATGACTATAATAACTAACCTAACCTAACTGACTGTTTGACATAAACTGACATTAAAGGTTTTTTGCTATCACGAACTTAATAATATTTGAAAAGGAACAGATAAATAAATATAAATTATAAGGTACGGAAATAAATCGATATGTTAAAAAAATTATCATTATAATTGCCGTGAGCATTACTTTTAAATAATAAAAAAATTACAATAAATTTTTAAATCATAAAAAAATTACATTATCTTCGTGGTTAAGGAACTGGACGCCTCATTTACAATCTGGGTAGTGAAATTCCTTTTTTTTTTCAGAAAAAAATATTTTAAAGATATACATATGTATTATATACATACATTGAAAACGGTATACTGATTGAATAATAATAACTTAAACATTTCATTTCATTTAAACATTTTGGTGATATAATGTTTTTTGTCGTTCTATAATATACCTACATATATATATATATATATATATATATATATATATATATATATATATATATATATATATATATATATATATTTAGAATTGGACGGAACGATGAGATTTACTCATTATATAAGAGCGTGAACGTAGTGAAGTTTATTAGGGCTTTATCATTATAGGGATTTAAATTCAACATATTCTTTTGCATCAAACAATATCCGTGAAGAAAGTTATGAAATATATAGTAAAATACCTATTATGAATTATTTAATCGGAGCTGTATTTACCAACCTCTTATAATTAATAGTTACAACCTTAACACTAAGAGTAACCTTAGACTTGCTTTATGTAGATGAATCTTGTTGGAAATAAACTGCCTTTGTCGAGAAATCGGTTTTTGATTTGTTTTATTCTGAATCCTTCTCTTTTATAATTATCCCTCAAAATTTTCGGTAAAGATAATGATAAAAAATAAAGATTATCCATGTTAAACATAACAACCAATTTACTTTAATTCTCTTGAGAATAATAAAGTGTAACTATACCATTTCTACACACAATACTAATGATAATTAAAACCACTTCTGATATTTTATCTCTAAATATGCACTAAGCAGCATTGCATTGAGTATTGATTTACGTTCTCAACAATCAACGATACTCAATCATTTTATTGTAATGTGATGAAATAAACAAATTTAATTCGCACCATTTAGTCTGTATTGTTAACAATATAATATGGTAACCCTAATAATTATTGTATATCAAAAGAGATAAAGGTCAGGATCTTGCGCAATAATTTCAACAAACAATAATTAAATGCAATCTTATCATATAAATTTAAATGATATATACCGATGGTTGAAGGAGAATATTGTCATTTTGCTGAGAGGCATTAATTGACTGCAGATCGGTGTTGAAGACAGTTTACAATGCTGTGGTGGATCTTATACGCTTTCATGGCATACTCGATATACTTTTATCTTGTAATTTTCACCCAATACAGGGTAAAGGGGTTAAAAGGACCCCTAATATTGCCAGTCTTTGGAAATGCTCACCGTGTTCTGGGAACTTCTCACGGTGAGTTCATAATACAAAATACAACGAATAATCATTGCTTTGCCCAAATTGTATAATAGACATTTTTATATTCACTATATCACTATTAGGTTTTCACCAAACGATCAATCTACATTTTTAATCCTTTTCATATGTACATATATTATTTGACCTCTTAATTGCTCCATACATAATTCGTAACCGATGTACGCGCTTTTTAACATTCACCGTAAGATTTGGTTGTCAATTGATTATTTTATTTAAATTAAAACATATTAATAATTAAGCCAGATAGTTACTTATTAAGTTATCATCATTTTAAATAGTTATTAATATTTTTACAGTTTTTTTTGCATTCGCGTCGTAAGCGCATTTCGATTACAAAGTCAAATTATTTCATCCTGACATAAATTATGTAATCATAAACTTGTAGAGTAAATGCCAAACTTTAAATATACTTAGAGGTGAGATAAGTTACATCATCATCATAAGCATTCCAGTTCAGTGATGAACCAAGGTTTCCCGCACCAGCATCTTCCACTTATTTCTATGAGATAAGTTACATAAGAGTATAATATCATGCTATGACATAACAAATCATAGCCGTAATTTATTTCACCTCTTCACGAATAGTTATTTTAAAAGCTAAGTTATGTGTGCTGAAAATAGTCCAATATAAGTAAAAATAATAAATTCAAAACATTGTCGCATACCAAACATATTCTGAATTCCTGGTTCATAAATGTGAATATTGGAGAGTGGGTAATTTAGCCAATTTTTAGTTTCCCTAGAACAGCGGTGATCCGCGGATCACCGCATGTTCTAGGGAATGTTCACCGCGGATCACATGAGATCATTTAATATAAAATAAAGATTTTTAATCAAATTTTATCACAATTCCTGGGGGGTCTAATAAGGAGATTAATTCGATAGATTCTCCAAAATTATATACGTATCTAGATATGCTTTTCGTATTTAAATAAAAGACACTTAATTTAGATTTTGTTTTGAGCAGAAAGTACGAAGTACACCATTTTATTGTTTACTAATAAAATTATATTTATCCAATTACTTATCCTCAACGAACTCATTACTATATCGACAACATCTAAAAAAATATTTAATGTACTATTTTTCATCTACCAATATTTGTATAAAAACATAATGAATAACGCACCCACATTATATTATTTATTTAACAATATATGTATGTTTGTATAGACATATGAAGCTTAATTTATAAAATATAAATGATGAGACTTTACTCCAGATTTTTATCTAATTAAAAACAAACAAATATTTTAAATGCACAAAAAATATTTTTTTATATTAATTTTCAAGATATGTGTACCAATAAGACCAATCAAATTTTAAATTATATAAAAACTACATAACCAAGCATTTGTATTAAAATTATTTTTAAATCATTTAATTTTTATTGAATATAATATAATGTGCTGGGCATTATTTTAATAATAATAAGCAAATTTTAGTTTTCAAGTACTCACTTATTTATTTATCTACTTTTAAATTTTTTAAATTATTATATTCAAAGGATTCATATTCAGAGTTAATATAATAATAATATAAGTGATCACTTATCGACTAAGCCAAAATCTATGATATCCATAGTAAAATTCTCAGTTGGGTGCTCTACATCTTCAAGTTACAATTTTGAAATACTTATCTAGTACTCAATATGTAGAACTGTAAATTACAAATTTATTATTTTAATCTCACCTTGTTTTATTTTGTACATTTTTAGACTTCTTTGTGACTCTTGATAAATTTTTTAAGCAATACGGACCACGATTCCGATTTTATGTTGCCCAAAAACTATTTCTCGTACTATCAGATCCTGCAGATTGTGAGGTAACTATACTGAGGTAATACATGATAAATCCAATGAAGTAAGCACTTGTTTATAAAACTATTTTAGGTAATACTCAGCGGTCAACAGTTCATTGAGAAGTCTGACGATTATGATTATCTTATGCCTTGGCTTGGTACCGGCCTCTTGACTAGCACTGGTTTGTCTTTGATTAATTAAATATAATTTAAGAATCAGCATTCTGCTTTTATACTTCCCATTGACAACTGAGTCACTTATCTCATTCTTTATTAGGAAGCAAATGGAGAAGACAAAGGAAAATCTTAACCCCAGCGTTTCACTTTAAAATCCTTGACAATTTCCTTCAAGTTTTTGATCGACAAACTGATATTTTGGTAGAAAAATTAAAGAAAAAAGCTGATGGAAGTATAATTGATATTTATCCCGATATAACTCTATGCACTTTGGATATTATTTGTGGTAAAGTACTTTACATTGGAATTATGTCTTTACTTAAATAAATTATATTTAAAAATGTAATACTGTTTGTAGAAGCTGCAATGGGAGTGTCTTTAAATGCTCAGAAAGACTCAGAATCAGAATATGTCCAAGCTGTTAAAAAGTTAATTTGGAATGCACATTTATTTTACTTTTCTCCGGAAACTTTCATATTAATGTCTCACATGATATTTTAGAATGTGCCGTATTGTCAATGGAAGGCAAAGAAATATTGTGAAGAGATGGAAAGAGACCTTTATTCTAACCAATGACTATTGGGAACAAAAGAAAGCATTAAAAATTCTTCACGGGTTCACAGATAAGATGATAAAGGATCGAAAACAAAAATTACAGGTGGAAAAACAAGATATGGAATCATACATCTCAGACACTGGTAACAAATTACTCATATTCTTTGTATGACTTAAAAATAGATAGTTTGATAGAAAATCTCTTTTCAGGAGTAAAAAAGAAGCTCGCTTTCTTAGATCTGTTGCTCTTGACTAAGATTGAAGGAAATCCATTACCTGATTCTTCCATTAGAGAAGAAGTGGATACATTCCTTTTTGAAGTAAGTAAACAATTTGTTCAGTAAAATATAATGTATAGTTTCTAAGATGATTTATTAATTTCATTGATGCAGGGACATGACACTACCTCATCTGGAGTAAGCTTTGCAATTTATGAACTATCAAAATATCCAGAAATCCAAGAACAACTATACCAAGAGCAAATGGAAATTATGGCCGATCGCCACCAATCTGCTACATATGTAGATCTTCAAAACATGAAAGTTTTAGATTTGGCCATCAAAGAAGCTATAAGATTATACCCTCCGGTTCCTATGATTGCCAGAAAAATTAAAGAAACCACCATCATTAATGGAATGGAAATTCCTGCTAATTCATCTGTTCTCATACATGTTTACAACATGCACCGAAATCCAGAAATATTCCCCGATCCTGATGTTTTTAAAATGGAAAGACAATTACCTGAAGAATCAAACAAACGAAATCCCTTTTCTCAGGTGGCATTCAGTGCCGGACCCAGAAACTGTATCGGTATGAAGATAATTTGAATTCATTTTATATTTTAAGTTCATGAAGCCCGGCAATAGTAAATGATTGTTCATCCATTAATGAATTTCATTCCAATTAAAATATTTAAAGCCCTCAATAGAAACTTCAGTTTAGTATCTAGTATTTAGTTGATATATACATGTCTATACAAAAATTGTCTTTTTAAATTTATTCTTTCTAATAAATGCACAATATCCTTTTTTATTACAGGCCAGAAATTCGCCATGTTGGAAATGAAGAGCACTCTATCAAAACTCATCAGGAACTTTAGATTCGAGCCTTCCAATGAAAACCTAATACTAACAATCGATATTATCCTTAAGTCTGTAAATGGCACTAAAGTCAAACTCATCAGAAGAGAGTGACCAAGTCGCACAAAAGATTTTGTAGCTTTTTAATTTGAAAAATTCATGGTACAAATTACCGTCAATTTTAAAATGTATAGTTTATTATTTGCTTAATAATTAACAATTACATTATAGCTATATTTAAATTAAGATTATTATTATTATTATTGAAATAAAAACTATTCTATAAAAAATAAACAAAAAAATATACTACAACCTACCTCCCATAAATTATATAATGAAAAAAATCATGAATTTACTTGTTCCATTTATTATTATTTTATTAAAAATAAAATAATAAAAAAGAATTTATTCAAATACCTATTTATTATTCTGCTTATCTTCTTGCTTGAAAGAATATTAATGAACTTTGATATTGGGTAGGTATATATTATATATATTGAAAAGAAATTTTATATTGTATTTGGAGATTACTATTTATAAATCAAGTCTAGTGGCTTTTCAAATCTACTATGAATATATACAGGCTCTATATTAAGGCTCTGAATTCTTTGAGCTTTTACATTGAAAATAAAGTAATTAAATTGTACTTCCATGGTATAAAGTGCAAAATTTTATGAAACCTGAAGTTATATATTATTATAACAGTTTGGTATAAAGGAAGATGCTGAAAATAATTTATTTATTTATTATTAATTGAGATACCTACAATGTCCCTGACGTCATTTGCATCAGTCGTTGGCTTATTAAAGATCAGAGGTCATTAAGTTTAGTACCATCAGAGGATGTTTTAAAACTATTTTAAATACCGTGACGCCTTCCCTATTGACGGGAGTACCTTTATAAGGGGTTGGCCAGGCCACCTTGGCCTTTACGGGAGAATATAGTAGAGATGGTTTCCCAGGCCACCACACAGCAATGAGTACTTAAGATCTAGTTTGCTAAGCTAGATCTACCAAGTGACTCCGGTGCCGTGAATCGAACCCGGGAGTCTTCACTCACGAATCCGTTACACTAACCACTGGGCCACGAGGCGGCTCTAAAAATTAATTTTATGTAAAACTATAATAATTGTTTTTATATCTATATTTATATCTATCTAAAAAATAATTTTATTAAAAACTATTTTATTTAAAACTATATTGATAGTATTATTTTTCATATTATCAGCCGTTCCCGACATTACAAAAAATTTACCTGAGTACACTGAAACGTGTTTGAAAGGGAAACACCACCCTTTTATGCAATTTTAATAAATCAATCTTTTTTGGCACTTTTAAGTAAGTGTCCTTGGCAGTACGACTATCCACTATACCCCTAAACAATAAAAGTTCAATGCTCCTAAATCACTGATTTACATACACTAGTGACACCAGTTTCTTTTGATATAAATGTAATAGTGGTAGAAAAAGGACACGTTTATCAGAACAGCGACATCTTATACATTTTGCTCAGTCCCATTTGAAAAGGCGAGTTGGAAACATGTTGGCTATAGCTTTGTTAACTGTCGTAGTCACTTTCCTAATGATCATCGGATATATCCACTTCAGCACTTCGAGGATGAGGGAACTAGGCTGCAAGATCCCAGGACCTAGGCCCTTCCCCATCATAGGAAACCTGTTCGACTGTTTCGACGCCAGCAAATTCAGTATTCAATCAATTCATTATAAATATTATTAAATATAAAAAATATAGCGACTACCCGCTTTTAATACAGGCGATAAATTTAAGCAATTAATCGATTATTTAAATATAGAATTGTTCCATTCACGAACACGCGCTTTTTTAACATTCACCGCAAGTTTAGTCGTTAATTTCTTATTTAATGTTAAGTAAAATATAATCATAGTGAAACTATATAGTTGCATATTAAGTTCCTCGAATAGAAAGTACATAGTTATTGATTGAAAAAAAACATTTTTACAACCCTTTCCCATTCAACATGCCTACATATTGAAGACAACTTTACACTTGCTTAGAGATAAGAAATTTATACTTTTATTTTATCGAGCATTCATTAAGATCTTGTTTGTGAAAAGTTTTCAGAAAATGATCAGTTTATTTTTACAGACGAAAAATCCTTTCGAACTTTAAAAAATATTCTTGTGAATAAATTTCACATAAATAATGTTACATATAAAATAATATATGCATTCTATCGAGTATAATAATGCTTTTTTTTATAAAATATGATGGTGTAGAAAATGCCATTTTAATAATAAGCTGCGTACTTTCTTTTAGTCAAATTACAGTTTATTTTACCGGAGTCCGAAGTAAAATACTAGGTAATCTACGAAATTCAATTACAAACTTCAACAGTAAATGAGGAGAATTTAGAAATTATCAGCTGTCTTTAAAATTGTATTAAAAAAACAATTTTAATGGTTTTCTCAATCGTTCTAATGACGTGTTTTCACATTAATATACGTTGGATTTAAATAAATTGCATTTTCGTTATCTTATATTTATTATTTTTAGACATTAGTACAACACGATTCTATTTCAAAAATATTTGTAGGATAAAAGAAGTAAACTTCACAAAGTGTAACGGTATAATATAATTAACCCTTTTATTTTTAACAGGTTTTTCAATGTTTTGCGGCGATAGTTTAATATATTTTCCTATTGTTATAGAATATTCCCAATAGTTATTTAGGATATACATATAATAATATTTGGAAGAAAATATCCTGGAAACAATCGAACCTCATAAACAATATATTATTCATTACAAAGGATTTTTTCCGTACAAAATAAAAAAAACGAATCATTTTTTTTTATCTATAGATTTTTAGACGCCTATTTGCATTGTGTACTAACAATATCGGATTTATTTCTATTATTCCGAAATCCGGTTGAACTTTTAAAATATTAATAAAAATCGATTACATTTTAATACTAAAATGTAAAAATTTCTTATACGTGCTACTTTTGAATAGAATCTTGTGAACAATGTGTGGCATTTTGACAATTTATAGACGAAATATAAACAATAAATTCTGGCATTCAAATAAACCACAATGATCGTTATTGTGACTTTGAAAATATGTAATTTTCTTTGACGAAGCAACAATGAATTCGAAGATGACTAATATCACGAAAATTTTAATTTAATGTTTTATTATACAGATTATACATATATTAAAAAAAAATAATGTGAGTCAATTTAAATTATTAACACCATTGAACAATGATTTCATATAGTTATAATATATTATACCTTATAATGATAATATAGATATTTGTCCAGGCTCCGTATAATTTTGTTATTTTATTATTTTGTTTATTTTTTATAGATTTGTTCCATGTTGTCAACCATTTATTCGAAACATATGGTCCAAGATGTAGAGTATTCCTTTTAGGAAATGAAATGGCTATCTTCTTAACAGATCCTATTGATGCAGAGGTATGTTTTTCATAAAATATGCTCATTATTTCCATTTTTATAAAAAAATCGTTGTAGGTTGTTTTTAGTAATCAACATTTCAATGAAAAAAGTACAGAATATAGTTTCCTCCATCCATGGCTGGGAACTGGACTTCTTACAAGTGCAGGTCTGTTCATTTTAACATAAATATGTAATTTAGAATATGTTTTTCTAATAACAGAATAAATATTTCTAGGTGAAAAGTGGAAATCTCACAGAAAAGCAATTACTCCGGCGTTTCATTTTAAAATTCTTGAGAACTTTGTATCGGTTTTCAACACTCGATCTGACATCTTCATTGAAAAACTGAAAATTTATTGTGATAGTGGATTGTATTTTGATGTATTTCCGCTCAATGCTCTATTTGCATTAGATGTGATGTGTGGTTAGTCAAAAACACCTGATTACATCTTAAAGTTAAAATGATTAATTATATTTGTATGCTCACCAGAAACTGCAATGGGAGTTACAATGAATGTGCAAAGTAATACAAATTCTCCATATGTAATTGCTGTCAATGAGTGAGTCGAATTTATATCCTTTAGATAATTATGTCAACATATAACAACGCTTATGATTTTCAGACTCTCAAAGGTCGTACAGAACAGATTTAAAGATCCTTTCAAAAGAATGGAATTTCTGTATAAATTTTCTGATGATTTTAAAAGACAGCAGAAAACTCTATCCATAATTCACAAAACAACAAACTCGGTAATTGAAGATAGAAGAAGATTTTTACAGCAAAAACAAGAAACATTTACCACATACATGGAAGATAATTTAGGTAGATCTTTCAAATGAATTTATATAAGATATACTCTTTGTATTTTTATAACAATATTAATTTCAGGAGTAAAGAAGAAAATGGCATTTTTAGATGTGTTGTTACTATCAACTATTGACGGAAAACCCTTAAGTAATGAAGAAATAAGTGAAGAAGTTAATACATTTTTATTTGAGGTAAATATGTATATTAATATCATGACAATTTAAAAGGATTATAAATAAGTTAATAAGTTTACAGGGCTACGATACAACAACTTCGGCATTGAGCTTTTGCATGTATTTACTGGGAGAGAACCCAGAATGTCAAAGAAAAGCATTTGAAGAACAATATGCATTGTTTGGAGATGATAAAGCTCGAGCTGCTACATACAAGCAAGTATTTAATATGCTTATCTTTAATGTTCATGGTTATCATTGTAAAATATTTATGCACTGTGTTTCAGTGAACTTCACTCTATGAAATATTTAGAGATGATTCTCAAAGAAACCTTGCGACTGTATCCGTCAGTTCCGTTAATAGGAAGAAAAATTAATAATGAAACATTTATAAGTGAGTATTTAAACTTATTACAATCATTAGGATGGTGTATTATTAATTTGTTGTAATTTAAGATGATATGGAAATACCGGCTGGAACAACAGTTGCTATAAATGTATTTGGGATGCACCGAAATCCTTATATATTTCCCGAGCCTGAAAAATTCATACCCGAGAGGTATCTTCCAGACGTTACTAATAAAAGAAATCCATTCGCATATGTTTCATTTAGCGCAGGTTCAAGAAATTGTATAGGTATACTTTTATATTTATATTTCACTCTTCAATTCAAACTAACCATATTTTATTGGTTTAGGTCAAAAATTCGTTATGCTTGAAATGAAATCAATAATTTCGAAAATTTTAAGAAACTATGAAATCCAATCGGCTGGAATCGGACTGGAGTTAAGTAGTGCTTTGATTTTAAGAACATTAACAGGAGTTAATATTAAGCTGGCCTCTCGAAATTACTTATAAGATTTAACAGGAACGACTTGCAATATGTATTTTTATCAAAATTATGTACAGTAGAGCCTTGATAATCCAATCCATAAAATTTAGATGGTTGAAGCATTCAGATTATAGTACATAGATATTTTGAGAGTCAAAACAATATCCATAGCTAATTATTTTGTCTGTGATAATACTATTCATCACACTTTTTCAAATAATTCTAATATGTAGTGCTTTGACGAGAAGTATTTAAAATGTTTTATCCTTTAATTTACGGTCCAGCATTTTAGAAACAAAAGAAATACAATTGACTTCATCTGCCAATTCCAAGCAAGCATTTAAGCAAATCTCAAAAGTTGTAAAGTGTTCGGATTAACAGGATTATTGTTAATATATAAGGCCTCTTAAAAGCACAAAAAATCTTATCCTGAGATATAAGTTTTCATCGGCAAAAAAAACACATACGGTGACTTATAATTAAAAAACTTCAATGCTTACCAATAATTAAAAAAAATTAGTACTGTTTAGTTTTGTAATATAATCGTAATGCCTTATCATACCTTGAGTATGTGTTTTGCAAATTAAAAGAATTGATTGTTACTATAGTCTTTTCAAAATAAAATCACCTTTTATTTGTAGCTTATTTATAATGAAGCTTCGATATACCTTTATACCTTTCGATATCTTTATAAAGGAAATCCATATATTAATTAAAGATCGATATATCAAAGTTCCATTGTACTAATTTTAAACTTATCTATCTTCTATTATTTAATCCTAATTCAACTATCTCGCCTTTAGTGTATCGAGCTTCTTTCTTCAATAATTTATTAAGAAACTCATTTGCTGACATTTTATTTCATCTTGTCTAAGGACAAACATATGTTGCTCGATAATCCGGACCCTCCGTTACTCCTGAGATTTGCTAAAATATTTGTTTGGAATAGGTTCATTAAGTCGATATCTCTATTTCAGAAAAAAAAAAAATTTTATATATGCTAGAGATGGGTAAAGTCCGAAAAATATTCGGATCCAGGTCCGGCCATTCGAACATGCATTCAGGATCTGGACACGCATCCTGAAGCTGAATTGATATCATACGAGGCACAAAATTAAAGAATGCTCCATGCATTTCAATCCGATCTTGACTATTAAGAACTAGACAGAGCATCCCATATAAATATATGTCCGTAGAATTCCTGGAATTGGAGGTAGCCAGCTACCTCCGAGTCATGTTTACAGTATGGCTCAGACACATCCATCCATTCCACAAATCGGAATCATTTGACCCATTTCCATCCAGACCAACACATATCTAATAGCTTTTATCATAGGAATATATAGTGTGGTGGTTTCCCAGGCCACTACACAGAGATGAACCAAGTGGTAGATTACAATAGTTTGTGACTGGGACTGATCTTGAGGCTTCTCACTCCAGAATAATGAAGGCTAACCACTTTACCACACGGTGGCTTATATCTTAAATATGCACATATAAATCTAAACATGGTATATTTGGATTATCGAGGCTCTATTATATTTAAATTTTTGTAAATAAGTCATGATAATAATATGTAACACTTATTTTATAGTGCTTTTGAAATATCTGTTATAATAAAATGTACATGAGGATTAAAATCAATCATCAATGTTTGGAATCTACAATTTTGTTATTATGAAAGGACTCAAATGAAACATGCGTATCAAATAAAATATTTTATTAACACAATTCGTTTAACACTGAGGATAATTTAAATAATCATTCTATTTGTTTTCTCCATGGAAATACATTCACTTTAATCATGTTTTTGTTTTGTCTACAATCAGAAACATCCATCATCATTTCAGTCACCAGATAGACACATAAATATTGTACAATATGTAATGTATATGTTCATAGACAGGATTTATCGTTAGCAGTTTTGTAGAAAAGACTTCAGGTGAAAATAGAACATTATAATACTGAACCCCTCCGTCTCGCAATCTTTACACTATGATATCGTCTTGACCTTTACAATTCTTGCAGCCGGGACCGAGATCGTCGCTCTCGTCTTGTGCGCAATCAACTGTATATACATTTTACTAAAAGTCCAAAAAGCATCTCTCGATAAATGAATGGAATGTACAAATTAATTTTCATGAACATTTTGTGACAGTTACAGGTGTATATAATATGTGTGTCTTTATCGTAATATCCATAAATATGTACTTAGTCAACTGCAAGTTGTTAAAAATTGATATATTTTACCTAAAGTAGGTTCAAGAACAACTCTATATATATAATATATATTTATGTATTCAACATCCAAAGCTAATACAATTTACATAAATTCAACGGAAACTCGAAAGGTCGAAACGAAACCGAGAACGTCTCTGCGGAGTGCCGAAACACTGTCCGTACACGTGTCACAGTCTTAAAACTAAAATTAAATTATCAGAAACGGACAATATAGAACCATATACACGTATGTACAACTGAAACGGAGAACACCATGCGAATCGAGCGCCACCGGACGATAGATACATCCGACGGGAACGATACAAATTAGAGAATTTATTACAAAATCATATATTACAAATATCGTGACAGCCCGAGATCGACCGCAGCATCGAGATCGATCTCGCGTCGTCACAACGGCAAAACAATATTTTACAATGATTCAGATATGAAGCGGACCCGCGCGAGCCAGAGTCCCGGCCCGCCCCGTTCCATATATTAACTTTTCCAACCGATCGAGCGCGAAGCCAACATTATATATCACTATTTATAAACATAACTTATCAAACACGAGGAACGAGGTGGACCAGGACACCGGCCCGCGGAGAACTGCGATGATATCGGTGACGAGGAGGACCGGAACCTCTCTACTGCTTGGTGTACAGGTAGATGGCCACGATCAAACCGTACAGACCCAGTACTTCCGCGAAGATCAAGATCAGGATCATGCCCACGAACAGGCGTGGCTGCTGAGCTGTACCGCGTACTCCGGCATCGCCCACTATTCCTATGGCGAAACCAGCGGCCAAACCAGAGAAACCCACGGCCAGACCGGAGCCCAGCGACAGGAAGCCTCTGCAAGTAATCAGTGTTAATCAAGATCACAGCTGTCAAAGGAGATACTATAAGACTAACAACACTCACTTGTAGAGCGTGTACTTGGACGGGTCCTCCAGGTTACCGGCGATCAGGATGGCCACCACGAGCCCGTAGATGGCGATGATGCCGGCCATTACCACAGGGATTATAGACTTCATGATCAGCTCCGGCCTCATCACAGACATGGCCGCTATTCCAGTGCCGGACTTGGCAGTGCCGTAAGCAGCGCCCAGGGCTGTAACGAGCATCTTATAGTGACTCTGGCTATAACGAGCACTTTAGTACAATATTGCACAACTATGAACAACTCACCGCTGAAGATGATGGCTGTTGCGGCGCCCATCACTCCGAAGAAGGGGCCGTAGATGGGCTTGTCCTCTGAGGCGACCATTGTAGCGGCTGAAGAGTAGCGAGGATTACACTGGAATACTACGACGAGGAACACAGGACCGGCCTGGACTGAGCAGAGTGCAAGACTAACAGGCTGACTCCACCAGGCGCCGACTCCGCACTATGGAGATCATGTGACTGGCCGGCCCTGTGCACACCGAGCGCTGCCATTGGCCACTCTTATTATCGAGCAACACTCTCAGCCAATAGCGCGCCTCGTTGTGCTCGTCTTCGGTGACGTCACTCGTCCCGTGCGCTCTAGGCTGCTCGCTCTGTGTCTTGTGCGCCGCTACACTAGCGCCATCTGACCGTGTCCCCTGCGCAGCTTCACTCACATGAGAATTGGCAAATATCACAAGATTCACTCACAAACTCACAAATCACTAATCACTTATTACGATCGCAACCAAACTAGACAAACTAGTCACGAGTTCACGTCTCTTTCATTTTAATTCTTTCATGAAAATCCTCCAAATCGTTATCTTCGTGCCTTTCCGAAGAAAATCGACTTGTTTTCCTTTTTCGATATCGCCGATGATTCACGTCACGTGAGATCAATCAACTATTGTCACGTCTTGAAAATTTCAATGCTGAAGACACTTCCACAAACATTTCGCAATTTCAAATGATGGTCACTTTATTATTATTTAATTTTACGTACCTACGATTAGGAATCTGAATTTCTTGCCTTGAAACATTACTACGGCATCCATGTATTTAATATATTATTTTTTACTCAAGGTAAAGCTTATGAAAATTTGAACACGTGGAAAGAAAGAAAAGAGTGAATAAGAACAAAACATAAGACCCCATACATAGAAATAAGTTTGAAAAACTAATAAATGAGGTTTGAAAAGTGCTGCTCTGAAAAACTAATAAATGAAGAACATTTAGAAAATTACACATGGGAAAACTGATATTCAGAAAAGAAGAACCGAATATTGTTATCCAAGAAAGGATTTACAATTTTTTATTAGAATTTCGAATGCGTAATTTAATACAGTGAATCATCTATTATCTTTGTGATATCATTATTGTAAATGTTATATAATGAGAAAAGAAGTTTTTCCAAGAAAAAAAAATAAAATTAAGAACAATTTGTTTATTGTTTTCTTTCCAAAGAAATAACAGAAATGTATATTGTCATTCCTTATATTTTATAAACAGTTCATATTAAAAAATAACATTTATCAAATACAATAACAGCTAATGAGTTCAAGTAAAATGTAATGGTAATATCTAATGTTTTTCTAAAGCTCGCGTAAGCAATTCATTCATATTGACTAATAGAGTTCTCGGATCATCCACCAGGCCAGCACCTACCATGGCATTGCAAAACAGTTGTTGAGTCACCAAGGAGCATAATTCTGGGTCTGACTTACTCAGCTTGTGCAGTTTCTTTATAACCGGGTGTCTAAAATTCATAATGGACAATTTAAAATACTAGTTAATAGAGAAAATTGAATAGTTATTTACTTTGGATTTATTTCGAGCTGCGGTTGCAACAGAGTGTATCTATTTTCCTCAGGAATCTGATGAGATTGAGTGCGAATAAAATGTCTAGCGGCTGCCATTTCCTCCACAGTTACAACGCAAGGATGATTATCTAATTTATTTGTGACTTTTACACCAAATACTTTGCCTGATAGAGATTGTTTTATAAATGGAATCAGTTCATCTATTTCACTACGTAATAAACTTCCGTCTCCTAAAAACATAACACATTAATATATTATGCAATTAAAATTTATAACAATAAATAGTTACCCATATTAGATGTATCACTGGAAGGATTCTGTCTCATCTGCTTCTCTACTGAAGTTAAATCTCTACTGTTGAAATGTCTCAGTTGCATCAATACGAGTTCATCATAAGGTTCATAACAAAACAGCACTTCCACCTGTTCTTTTTTTAAGGCTTCATAATATGGTGAACTTTCAGCTAATGCTCGACTATATTGGAAATTAAAATATTAAGCACAAATGCATCGCGATGGTAAACTATTTAAACAAACCTAGGTGCCGCCAAATAGTATATATCTTTTTGACCTTCTTTAATACGAGAACAATATTCTGGAAGAGATATTTTCTTTCCTTCTTCCATAAGAGAAGACTCAAATCTTAAAAGTTTACCTATTTCTTCCTGAAAAAAAAAGACAATTATTAATAAATGTGTGTATTGTAACAATTAAAAATGATGGCTTACCTTTTCAAGTTGATTATCGTTTGTCACTATACCCTCCTTTAAAAACATTCCATAATCACGATAGAACAGATCAAATGAATCTTTTTGTTTAACAGACTGATCGTGTAAGAATCGTAAAATTCTATTTGTTAAAACGGTGCGCAACTTTCTAGAAAAATTAAAATAATTATTACAATTAAGTACTTAACAATCAAAGTTGTCCTTCAGAATCATTGATAATTTACCGAATTAACGCACTATTTTGAAGCAGTTCTCGACTCAAATTTAAAGGAATATCTTCCGAATCAACAACACCTACAATTTAATTTAAAGAATAACCAAGACATTACTATTATGTTGTATTAAATGATATAGATATTTTAAAATCATACCCTTCACAAAACGCAGCCATTTTGGTAAAATATTTTCAGCTTTGCTCTTTATCAATACTTTTCTGGAATAAAGAGCAACACCAACTTCAGAATCACGAGATAATTCAAAGAGACCAGGTTTTCCTTCGGGAACATAGAGCAAAGCTTTTATAGTGAGTGGGGCATCAATTTTATAATGTAATGTGAACCTAGGAGTGTCAAAAGAGTTTCCGACAAATCTATAAAATTCAATATGTTCTTCTGGAGTCACATCTTTAGGTTCCATCAGCCAAAGCGGCTAAAATTATAAAAATACAAATTGAAGACTGCACATTCCATCTTATTTGTTGAAAAGTCAGCGAAATTTTGATTTACCTGAATGGCATTGATTCTTTCTCCATTTAAATAAATCGGTGAACCAACAAAGTTACTGTATTTTTTAATTATATCTGAAATAGTAAAAATAAAATTTAACTGCCATAATTATTGAATATACGTAAATACAATATGTAGAATATGTAAATACCTCTAACCACTTGATCATCAGAAAATTCTCGACATTCAGTTTTCAAATGTATGACAATTTTAGTACCTAATTGAACTCCTTCGGCTTCTTGAACTTGATAGGTGCCAGATCTAATAAAGAAATTTAAATAAATAAAGCATTTTTCATTTACAATACGATTTTCACAACAATTTAATAAAATATATCTACCCATCAGACATCCATTTAAGACCTGGTGCGTCACCAATCGAGCTTCTAGTATAGACTTCAACTTTATCAGCGACCATAAAAGCAGAATAAAATCCGACTCCAAATTGGCCGATAATAGAAGATGCTGACAAATCTTGGGAGGACTTATTTTTGACTTGTTCAATAAATGCTTTTGATCCTGATCTAGCGATCGTTCCTATATTGGCTATTAATTCTTCTCTAGTCATGCCAATGCCAGAGTCCTATAAAGTATAATGAAATAGATTACGATTACTTTATCAAGATTTTTTACTATGAAAACACACCTGAATTGTCAAGGTGCGATTCGGTTTATCGGTAGAGATTAGAATTTCCAAAGCTCTGTCAGAACCTTGCAGAGAAGATTTTTCAGTACCTTGACTGAGAGATATATACCTCAGTTTTTCCAAAGCATCACTCGAATTGGAAATCAATTCTCGCACAAACACCTGAAAAAATAAATATGTATAGGTACATATACATACAGCTGAACAAAATATGAAAGATGATATGCCCACCTCTTTATCAGAATACAAAGATCTAGCAACAATATCTAATAGCATTCTGGTTTCAGCCTGGAATTCTAACGTGTCCGCTGGTCCCTTTGCTTTCTCTGAATTGCTGGATGTCATTTTGGGTGCCTCTTCTGTGGATGCAGCCGAATATAAACGTAATTCATTTTGCCAAAGAGACTTTGAGTTGTTTCTTAATACAGTGTGTCCTGAAAAAGGCAAGATTAAACTTAATGAGTACTCATCGATTTAGGCAGCATTATATCGTATTACTATGCAATTATTAAAACCATTGTTGATGACCGGGAAAGATAATTGCAAAGAACTGTATCTCCTGAGACTAGCCGAGGTTCTAGATCTGGTGGTGGCAATAACCCCAGTCCCGGTCCCAGTCCCAGTCCTGACCAGGCTGACCCACAATGACCTCATGTTGTGTACTTTAGCCGGCTTGTCACTTCAATCTTCGCACGTGCCTTCACTTTGACACTTGGACTCTGTGTTACCTGTAATAATCTTATATTGACTTTTTTTATCAGAGAATATTCTCTGATTTTCGTGTATTTTTAAGTTTACTAGTTCAATAACAATAACAGTGAACCGTAATAAATTTTTGGTTCACTATTTTTTTACTTAACTAGCTGGATTCAATTCAAATAACATACATGCATATATATAATGTTTACATTTTGTTCTGTCAAGTAGAAACTGTCAAAACAAGGTATCAAGCATGGGAAAGAATTCAAGATTCATATCTTGTGGAGTGCGCTCTTTGGATAAGCTTTTAGGTTGTTGTACCCAAATAAAATATCAATTACAAAGCCATTTAAATTATCAATCCTTACATTCTAGGCGGAGGAATTCCTGTCGGTAGTCTTGCCATTATAGGTTATGTTATATCTTAATAATAGTAAATTTAATTGTACTATTTAAATATTAAATAGAATTAATTCATTTTTCAGAAGAAGATAACGATGCAAGATATTCAAAGATTATCGGCAAATATTATCTCGCTGAAGGAATTGTACAACAAGACTCGATATTTTTTGCTTCAATCGACAATGACGAAAAAATTGTAATTTTTTTAAATACCTTTAATGTTATTCATACTATTATAAGTTTAATAAATTTATCTATAGCTATCGGAATTGCCTTCACCTACAACTGATCGAGACGAACTTCAAAGTGAATCATCCAACAGTGAAATGAAAATAGCCTGGAGATACGCTAATCTCGGACAAGTAAACTCATCATTCGATTGTGATTCTCAAATGAGCCACAATTTCGATTTATCCAAACCTATTAGTCGAGAACTTCTTGATGCAGTGACTAAATTTATTTGGAAAAGTCCAAATTTAAATAATATTTGTGGTATGTGCTTAATTTTACCACATTGATGGTTTGAAATACAAAATACGTTTTCTTTTACAGACAGTAAAAATATTGCCTATGAAGATTTATTACAAAATATTCAATACCAAATTCAGTCTCATAAAGAAAATTATAAAACTCTCAGAATTTATATTGAATCATTGGGCTCGCCCTTCTGGAACATTTATCAGAAGACGAATATCAATAAGGAAAATGAATTTAATCAACTTTCAAAATTTGTATTCTGTCTCCGAACAATATTAAGGCAATCTACAGCATCCTTGGTGATGACAATCCCACCGCAACTTTTTAATGTAATGTATTTAATAAACTTAGTTTCATTTTAAACATTTTAATTTTGTATTTTTTTTTATTTGCAGGATAGTTTCTTAATAGAAACATTGAGGCATTCTGCAGATACAGTTATAAAACTCGAATCATTTGCTGGGACCGAGAGAGAAAACAATGTTGTATTAAGAGATTATCATGGATTTTTCTCAATACCAAAATTGCCAAAATTAAATACTCTTACAACAAACATTTCAACTGTTGATTTGGTATTTAAACTAAGAAGAAAGAAATTTATTATCGAAAAACTACATCTTCCCCCCGGTAAAGATATAATCAATAATGACTATAATGTCTACTCAAACTTTTCCTCAGGAAATATTATAAATTTTTTTTTTAGAACTACAAGAATCAAGTGAACGTGAACAAGACGACAGCATAAGTTGCAGCAGTGCATCAAAGAGAAATATAGATTTTTAAAATAAGTCCTTTTGTTATTTATGCTTCAATATAAAAATACATTTTTTACAATAAATAACTAAATTAAACTATACATACCATTTAATTTATTATCGTCTGATCAATTTGGTCATACTTTAATTAAACTTGGTTTTTATTATTTTAAAACACAATTAATTATGCTGTGAGTGTAATGTATTCAACAGCTTCCAAACATCAGTCACCCTTCATGTTCACTGGAGCATGTCTCCTCTGCCAGCAATTCAACTGACCAAAACACTCATTCTACATATAACTGTTTTTGTGTATGGATCTGTTTCCTAGTTACTGGTGTAGACCATTTTATCAAACCAATATTTTATATTATAACTATAAAATTAAGAAAAGTTTAGTGGTGATTCAGTGAATATTTTTAGTATAGTATCAGTTTAGCCAATCAAAAGACAATGAATTTTTCAAATACTAAAGTAAGCATGGGAATTTTTAATGCAGCCTTTTTGGTGAGTCATTTCAATATTATTTAATATTAATTGCAATAAAGAAAATTTAATTTGTTGATATTTCAGGCATGTAGTGTATGCTTACTACTTATTGGTTTTTTCCTAATGTATGATTCTCATCGAATACTCCTATCCAGACTACTTGTTGCCCCAAACATAGAAATCCCTCAACCACCATATTATTACACTGCTCTAGTGTTTATTGGAGTCGGCATATACATGATAGGAACATCTGCAATTGGTTTTTGGGCTACATATGCCAGAGGATATTGCATTTTAACAATGGTATTATCAAGATTATATAGTAATTAAAATTTGAATGTAAAATATATACCACATTTTATTTTTATTAACAGTATTTTCTTATGGTAATGATTACACTCGGAATCCAATGTCTAGCCTGCATCATCTTAATAGTGTGGCCAGGTTGTATAGGATTACAAGAGGTAAAAGGTGGAGCTGTTGGTGCACTACAAGCCGGATATGGCCTTCCTGGGTCTGAGCAATTTACAGCTGCTTTGGATCTCGCTCAGACTATGGTAGTTATATTTATACTTTTTAATATAATAGTATTAATTGTGATAATTTTCTTTATTTTTCACTGTCTTGGTTTAAGTTTGAATGCTGTGGTATGACCGATGGAAGAAATTATGAAATGTCTCTATGGCTTCTGAGAAGATTGGGACCCAGAGATTTAATAGTGCCATTATCATGCTGTGTACAAAGCCAAGATACCGTTTCATATTTGAATCCTAAACCTGTAAATGAATCAGCATGTCAGGAACTTCTTCCTCAAGAATACATACCATATCGTCACAGTCAGGTAAATTTATCATAGTCATATCCTGTCTGTTCAAGATTAATTTTCTTCATTTTATATTTAGGGTTGCTTGGCTAAGGTTGAAATATGGTATCAACAACAATATATTGGATTCCTAATAGGTCTCGTAATAATGTCTTTGGTGGAATTTGTCATTTTATTAGTTACCATTTTATCTTGTATGAAACATCGCAAAAAGAAAATTGATTCTTTTTCGATCAAGAGATTGAATAACAAAAACCCAGAAAATATATATCATAATAAAGTATACTCAACTGAAAAATCTCCAAGCGATGTTTACATCCGCCCTGATAATTTTTACAGTCCTCGCTCTAAGATCTCAAGAAACTATGATAAAGACGAAATGGCATGAAAATTAGCAAATGATGCTCTTTCACTCACAAGTAAAATTCAAACATTTTCCGAACACCTTTTAAAAATACAGGCGGACTCTCTAATGTGGTAGACTGGGAAATGGATGTTTGATATTTGAACATACTATCATTAAGACTGACTCGGTACTGACATTTTACCCCATATGTTAGCGGAGAAGATTTTTCTTCGCTAACATAAGAAGTAAAATAAATAATACCTACCGGTAAAATATTTTTGAATGTTATTTTGTATGTGAAACTGACATCATTTTATTTTATCCTTCGTTTATTAAATAACATAATAATTCACATTGTCTGTACATTTTAATGAGATTTGTTAAATTAATTTTAGTCCAAGATTGTTTGATAATATTTTGTACGTGGCCATGTAAATATTAGTCTAGTCGCTTTTGGTTTTTTTTTTAGCACAATCAACAATATTGTGAAATTTGCACTGTGTGTGTTTGTTGTTACTTTGAAACAAATGTTTTTTTTCTAAATAAAAATGCCATTTTTTTGTAAAATTATAAGTTTTTTTCTTCCACTCCAGCAAACTCAAGATTTAATTACTATTTCCTTGGCGTCGGAGCTAGGATAAGGCGAACTAACCATTTGTAAAATACGAACAGTACTTCAATTTCTCATCAGCGCTGGGCCTAATTTAGTAAAGAATTATTCACAATTCAATACTTTAAAATTAGTGCATACAAATAGTACTAAAAGTTTAGCAAAACACTGAGAATATTGATGTTTGTAGACAACATTCCAATGGATGTTTTGGGATGTTGTGGTTTTTTTCCGTTAAAATTGATATTCAAATCGGCGGTTGTAAAGCATGGCAACTCTGAGCCGGCGCGCGCCTGTGTAGTGGTGTAGTGTATCTGTGTACATGTGGACCGGCGAGAGTGTAGTGGTGTAGTGTGGTATGTATGTGTGCGTAAGCAAGCAAGATGGCTGTCAGTGCGGCGCGCGGTGTGATGCAGCGCGGTCGTGTGGTGGACGTGCTGATGCTGGCAACACTGGACCGTGACACTAGTGCTGGTGCAGTGTCATAGTGTCATAGTGTACACTTACTAGGACAGGACAGACTAGCACAGTGAACGAGGCAGGGGCGCATCTGGCGGGGGGGGCGCTGGGAGGCCCGGCCCCTGCACTCACTCTTAACCAGGGCCATTACCAGGCTCCGGCCCTGCAGACACTAACACTACAGACTCCTGGTCATGGTCTCGGCCTCAGTCACGGTCACATGCTCGGTCACAGCGGCCCTCAGGCTGGCCCTCAGCACCCCGGCGGCCCTCAGCACCCTGGCCCTCAGCATCCTGGCCCTCAGCACCCCGGCCCTCAGGCAGGCCCTCAGCATCCCCTTCACATGAGACACGCCCTTCCAGCCGAGCCCTTACCGCCCAAGAGACAGGCGGTGGTTGACAGACTCAGGTATAATAATATTGTAATAACGACACTCGTTGTTTATTTGTATACACTCTTGTACAGTGTGACGCCAAACACTATACACATTATGATGTGTTCGCCTGTTTATTATCATCGTAGTGTTCAGCATTGACAGAATGTAATGTTTACAGGCGAAGGATAGAGAGTTACAGGCGGAGACAGAGCGAGTGCGTGCCTCGCTTCGACCAGTCCTTCAGCGGCGCCTGCGAGCAACAGGGCCTCGAGACCACCGCGCTGCAGAGGAGGTTCCTCGAGGGGAAGGCCAAGAGGGCCGCCAAGAAGAAGGGAGACAGGGCTGACAGGGCCGACAGGGCCGACAGGGGCAGGCAGCTCGACCAGAGCCAGCACCAGGCCTTGCAGACTCTTCAGCCCCTTCAGTCTCTTCAGCAGCATCCTCACTCGTTGACTCCAACCTGCACAGCAGTGTACACGTGGTAATGACATCTTCTCTTATTATATTCATCGCGTTCATAACATTGTTATCGTTGCTTCAAACTATGGATTATACACGACAGAATCACATTCTTGAGATAACCAATGCAAACAATATTATACTAGATGGTGTTTTAATCAGTGACAATCTTCAAGGAAGGCGTACTATCGCGAAAATCTTTTTAAAAATTCATTGACAACATTAATCGATAAATATTCTGTTATTTTATACCTACGTTCTTGATTTGTTGTATGTTTATGATGTCTTTAATAATAATATACATATTGGCTATTTTATATTTGATTGGTTTCTATATTGTTTATAATATTATACAGACTTGTTTTTTATCATTGCATATTATTATACATATATTCTTCTTTTTAGATATTTATAATTGTTATCGATAATGTTTCGGCTTGACATTAAAACGTGACATAATATTCTAATTAATATAATAAAACTAGTTATCGAAGGTCGTTGACGAATATTCGTATGTTTTTAGTGCGAGTGAATATGTATTTTTTTGCACTTGTCGAATACATATATACATATAATTGAAATTCAAGTAATAAAACAATGAAGGAGAATGAAGCATAATGAGGAGTGTTGTTTTGTCAGAGCGACGATTTTCCTACTTCACTCGCTATTGTTTTCGCTCGATTTTTCTCACCGAGTGCGCGCGTACACTTTCCAATAAAAGTGAAAATCATTTGCCTCACGTAAATGCGTTTGCAATACGAACAATATTATTATGCCTAATATGTCGCCGCACGTTCATTTGCAATTATTATATATCGAATGTTCTGAAAATATATATTAACTTTATATTTTATTCTGCAGCAGCAAAAGTTCCTGAAGCGACCGTCCGACGACGGAGTGAACTCCAACAATGGGGGCGGAGTCGGTGTGTCAGGGAGGGCATCACCTCCCAATAAAGTGGCGAGGACGGGAGCTCCTTCATCCGGTGAGAATCTCACCAAGTTCTCGGTGGAGATTGTGCAACAGTTGGAGTTCACCACTTCGGCGGCGGACTCCCAGCCTCAGCAGATATCCACTAACGTTACCGTGAAAGCTCTCACCAACGCCTCCCTGAAGAGCGAGTCTGGCCCTCCGCCCCTGCTGGAGTGCAAGCGGGAGCAACTAGACCCGGAGTTCGTGGACTTGGAGCAGTGCGCGGCCGCCCTCGAAAAGGACGCGGCCGCTAACTTCCCAGGGTTCACAGACCTCATCGGTGACGATGGCGGCGACGAAATCATCACCTCGGACGCTTTCAAAGATCTCATATCGGAAATATCCGACTATCCAGAGTTTATGAAAGACTTTGACTTTGAAGATAAGTGCAGTGATTCTGTGAACAATGACGGACTTCTCACTAACGGTCAATTGAAGACCGAAGACGGCGTACCTGACTCTTGCTCTCAACAGCAAAACTCTAACGGAGACGATTCCGGGATGGGCGGGATGAGAGGCTTCGGCAACAGGACGGCTGCGGGATATGCCGCCCAACTGTCGCCCGCCGCCCAGACCCTCAAGCAAATGGCCGAACAGCATCAACACAAACAGATGGGACTCGGTCCTAGAGTTAGATCTCCGTACGCTGATTTCCACGAGTATTTATCCGGACCCGGAGGACAGTTCAGGAAGCAAGAGGTTAAACAGGAGCCTACCTTCTCCACGGGAGGTTACAAGCAGTATTCTCCGTATGGCAGTCCAGGGTCGGCAGGTCGCGGAAGTCCCGGCTACCTGCCTCGGAGTAACTACGGTGGTGGCTCTCCTCCTCGTCCACCCTCAGGCCCGCCCCCGCAACAACCCACTCCAACTTGCATATCAATCAGGCTCAACACCTTCACATATCTCACGGAATACAGGTGACATTTATTTCTTTTGCTCTTTACTACCGATGCTGTATATTTATGTTTGGTTTAATTTTATACATATTATTGTGTGAATATCATATTGTCGATAAAATTCAAAGTAAGGGCATGGGTATCCAAAATGCGAAGGGTTAAGCAGCGTGCACGTCTTGTTGCAGACGAAATGCATGGGTAGAGAGGGGTGACCGGGGCGAAGACTGTCTGCGACAGGGTAAAGGCCCCCATAGGGGTGACAGGGGGCGTCGGCGCGCGCCTTAGCCCTCCACTATTGATTGTGGCTCGGCCCACGTCCACCACGCCTCCACATTTTTACACCCACACCCCTTACACGATAATCGCTAATCTCTCAGTTTCTCACGTATATATCTCTTATAAGATTGCTGGCGTTTACTATTATTACATTCATATTACTAGTTTAACTAATAATATTCTCATATATTTCAATTTCGTGGCTTCCTGTTAGTACATTAAAAGAAAAGTTATAGTTGCCATATCGGTTATAAAAATTAAGATTTGCTCATTAAGTAGCTCAGATTTTATTAAAACATTTTTGAATGTATAATATTCAACATGTGGTGATTATTTACACAATGGTTATATTATGATCAAGATTCGCAGAATAACACTTGGTTTACAATGACGAGTCCGTTCTAAGATCTGAACTACGTCATCTTATCTCATTAAATCAAACAGAACTTCTAGTTACTACTCTAATCGAATGCTTGTTTTTGCAAGCTCTGTAGTCTAGCTATGTTCAAGCATTTGCTTATTCAAATCGATAGTCTGACGATACGTTTTTTATCATTGCGAAATATTAACATATATTTTTATCAGTAGTTGCCGAGTGTGCCTCTTTATCCATACACTGTTTGTTTTTAACGTTATAAAAAAATGTTTGTTGATAAATTTCAAATATTTTTAATTTTTATACAACATCCGATATTTATGTAGGCGAGTATTCAATCATGTAATGCGAATGTTGTGTATAACAGTCGCTGTCAAGATTTTAGTTTTATTTCAATAATATTCACCCCTTTTAATGGTGTTAATTCATTTTTTTAATTTTATTTTCACCTATCTATGATCGTTGAGTAAACCTAGATCAAGACGATTTAAGTTGTAATAACACAAAATCATGTTTTTTACTTGAGCACAATCTAATCATCTGAGTTATATCCTCAATGGTTGTTCTGCTTATTAGAAGCTTTTCAATTGCAGATTTACACTTTTCCATAAGTTCATACTTAATTTGTATTAAATTATGAAACTCAATTTATGTCACTTCCACCCGGTTGTTTTTTTACCTTCTAGTAATAATTGCTTGCAATTAGAGGTAATCATCTTAAAAATGTCCTTGTCCGTTTCCGTGTCGACGAATACCTTTTTAATTATCGCGATTCCATGAGTAATCGACATAATTATAGGTCCTAATAATGAATAACGACGTCGTGTATTTGTTTACCTTTGATCTTGAATCAATCACATGATCACACACATATTGGGCACACAGCTAGATGCAGTGTTCCAGTCCAGGGTCATGATGATGATGATGATGAACAGCAGCATGACCGACCTCTGGTAGTGCAATAACAGCAGCGATGTTTCGGTGTAACAAAGTGTCTAACGGTGACCACAAGCACAAGCACCAGCACTATCACTATCACCAGCACCAACACCACGTCTAACGGGAGACCAGCTCGGCCCATTACGCATTTATCCATATTGTGTGTTTCTACACTGAACTCATCTTCGCGTTGTTGTCTTTTACCTTATTATTATGTCTCGCTGTAAAAATATTATGCACTAATAACTACGTACCTTTGTTACCTGACATCATAGATCATACCAATGGCTCAGTCAATGCTCTTTCTTAGATCCTTTATTCAACTACGCTGTGTATTATTTTTTATAAATTACCATTTAATAGGCCACACACATGTTCAGTTTTCACTAACAGTTTGACTGAACGTCTGTGGTCCCCCTAAGTTGTTGATTACCTGCATTCGATAGTGTTTTTGTCATACGACAGAAACTAAATTCGGGAATTTCCGCCCTGCGAGTGATAATTTAATTTTCATAGTAGAAATTTGTTTTGTACCTTTTATTAATAAATAGCATCAAAAAAAGTAATACGTAATGTTGTTTTTAACATTATTGATGGTATCGTTGATATATTTATGTCAAATAAACGAACCTCCTTAACTTAAAAAGTGCAAATAATTTATTTGAATGTTTATTATTAGTTCATATAACAGAAATCTGATTATTTAAAAATAATCTGAGTAGATTGATTATACCTTATATGGAAGTTTCTTTTAGGCTGAACCTGAGACAGGTCGAAATTCGGTTTTGGTCATACTATAATAACATTTCATTTACATCTGCTTTAAATGTACTATTATAATTTTTTGACATAGTTGTAAAGTAAACTTCGTTATCCTTAGCGCACCTAACTACAAATTAATCTTATCTTCACATCCGCTCACTTCTACTCTGGATGTTTTTTTTTGTCTTTTCACCTGTTTTATGGAAATTCCATGAAAGCCGATAATGTTTGTTGTAGACTTAACCCATGAGTTAAATTGTTATAAATATAGTATCGTTTAGGTGTGGCAGGTGATTTTGCATTTCAAATTGATTAGGCAGCGGTTGAAAAGTCGGGGTATCCTGTTTACAGAACAGTGTATCGTTGAATACATAACAATACTTAATAGGCTGTCTCTTGCTGAGCTCAACTGACGTCACCGATATATGGAAATCACTAACGATTTTATTCTATTCAATAAACACTGTTTGTAACTACACTGTCACTATAACACCGGCCTGACCTTCTAACTGCTTCAGGATGTCTCGTCCTTTACATGCAAATACTCCACCGGAAATCACATTTTTAATATATACTTCGAATTATTCTTTTTCGGGATTTAAATTGATCATGAAATAATTAAGGGGTTAGGGGCGTGGGATGCGCGTGGGTATACCACCCTTCATTCTCCGCCCCCCCTTGTCTATGACGTAAATGAACTTCGCCGCCCCTACCACCTACCAGCACACGCCGTCATGTAATCATACTTTTTATTTCAAATTATAACACTTTACATTGACGTCAACACCGATATTTTCAAATATTTGGTCAGATCACAAAAATTATTTGACTTTAAATCAAGGCCATGCTCATTTACATTTTCTCCGACACGCTTAATTGCACGGATGGGACGTTTCTACTTACTGTTGCTATAACATTTTCCGGAGTCGCGGTTATAGTTGTGAACCGAATTCAATATATCTTCGCTGTTGAGGCTTTATAAATATTTGCTTCAGTTAAACTCTTTAGTCGAATTGAGACTGAAATACCTAACCATACACAACACACACACAGGTTTTCAGGTATACCTGAACGTGTATGACCGACATTAACTTGGGAAACATTATTATACTTTATTATAGTAAAGAGTTCTAGGTGAGCATATGCCGTAGTCGGAAATATAATTACCATGAAAATAGCAAACGTTTGTATATTTTAGTGAACTTTGAACGTAGCTATGAGGTAGCAAACAACGCTCGACGATTGTCGGCATCTTAGTTTTATTGCGCTGTTTCTCTAGTTGCTCTCTGCACTGTTTTTCCAATGCATCCTGTTTTATTTTAACTTAGAATCGTTGTTTTACTCACTCCGATAAGTCGCATTGTGCACAATGTGCTTGACCTTCAATCACGCCAAGATTGGCCGCCACTGTCTTTTGTATTCCATCGCGTGTTTTATGCACTTGCGAATTTGTAGTAAATCGCAAGTGTTTATACGCAATAATATCATCTATGCTTTATTTGAATCGCCTCCAATATTGTATCCATAGGTATTGCAGCAATTAAATTCTTGATGATTTCATTGTATTAATTCGATGGGTTATTAACACAAAAACGTATGTTCAAATTGATCGTTTACAAGGAGATAAGAAAACTTGAAATATCAGCGTTTATCTACTGTAATATTTTGGTGCAAACATATAGGTTTGTCTTTCATTTAATGTACACATTCATTATTAATATGTCAATAATATTTTATTTATTTATACATATCGTCGTGGCAACCACAATATGTCGTATGTCAAAAAAACCTTTATTTTATTACATTACTATGAAGTAATCGACATTATTATCCTAAGGTAAAATAAATATATTTAAGCATTTTAATTAATAAATTAGAAAAATAGTGACTTGTTGAAACCGTTTTTTGTCTCTCCTGAAATCTTTGCTTTTTGGACATACGACTTATTTTGGTTTTTTATACACAACGTGTTAATTCTTCTCAACTTTTACTAGTTACACAGGTCAACGGCTTAATAATTGCCTCAGTATTTACCTTACAATCTAGAAAATCAGAGTAAACCTGGATCAAGACGATCGATCGGGATTTTATTAATATTATTCCCGATCAAATATTTTTTTAACTTGAGCAGGATTTGAACCCATAACTTGAACGCTCGTTTTATTTTATCTTTATAAGTAAACTTCAGATATAAATACAACATTAGTTATTGTCGTTGAGAGTAAAACTGCAGATTTAACTCAAACAGATCAATTCTTCGTATTTCCTTCAGGTAACGGTAAAGGCATTCTTTCCCTACTAGAAGCTTCCACTTGCATATTCTACCAAGTCTGCATACTTCTGCTTATTTAATACTTATTATAATGTAGTTTTTCATTACTCCTTTCAATTATTTTTGTCTCAAATAATATATTATATAAGGGCGGCACGTAAGCGCTTACACTTGTGGCGCGCGGTGTGGTAATATTAACAATCATATTCTTCTTTTTTCCAGTATATATATATTAACCAATCTTATTGAATTTAGATAATATCTGAAAGCAGAGAGATCTAATTACCTCTTTTCCACATTGCTCGATTGTGCCGTGGTTGCGAAAATATCTCCACTGTGCACTTTTCACATAAATATTAATTAATTATTGTATACAATGCAAGTAAATCTGTGTGAACATAATATAAATATTTAATAAATTCAAAATATGACTAATTTTTCAATGAAATCTTGCTATGGTGTCAAGGTATATGTAATTAACAGTCGTTCATATAGAAGATATACATTTACTAACTAGTATGCAAAATATTTTTTATTAGTAATTAATAAATTTACTTTAAATGTTTTTATTTATGCTCAAATTGCACTCCATACAGATTTGCTGATTTTTCATTACAGTTTTCGCGCAATAATTATTTTTTTATACTAAATGCATTACTAAATTATACCTTGCAAATGTAATGAACGAAAATTGCAATCTTGGTTTGTGTATATTTTTTTAAAATCAGCCGTGTTTAGACTTCAATTTTCCGTTTTTTTTATCTTCTAAAATAAAATGGCTGTGTAATCATTTTTATTATTGCAACAATGCAAAATTTACGGTAAAATATTATAATAATAAAAAAACTGATAATATTTATTAATGATCGTGATGAATAAAAATATGTATTAACTTGGTCACAGGAAAGGCCGCGAATGGTCACACCGTAACTTTTTCGTAATTTGACATTTGCTCACACACGCAACACAAAAAAAAGTTTAACAGTGATTATTCTATTACCAAAATATGTAATAAATGTATTTTATTCGCTTCACGTTAAAACTGTCGTGTTGCATCAATTAAAAACAAAATTTAGACGAAACCAATTATTTAATTCTAACCAGCGTGATAGCTCAGGGGATAAGACGCGTGGCTACAAATACTGTGGTCATGGGTTCGAATCCCACTCAAGTCAAGAATTTTTTAAATTGATTTGATCGGTTATTACGACTGGGAGATCGGGAATAATATTAATAAAATCCCGATCGATCGTCTTGATCCAGGTTTACTCTGATTTCCTGGATTGTAAGGTAAATACTGAGGCGATTATTAAGTCTGGCAGAGCCGCTCTGTCGGTGACCTGTGTAACTAGTAATAGTTAAGATCAACGACAGACAATTATCACGTTGTTGTGTATAAAAAACCCTCTCAAAAAGACCCTTTCTTAAAATAAAAAAGCTCTTCGGAGCGTAAATAAATAAATTAAAAAAAAAAAATAGTGAAACATGTTAACAATCCCCTTTCCCCGTTGAATATAATTAAGATAAAATTCCGAATGTGAAAAGTGATTGAAATAATCGTATTGGTGAAACTCATTCGGTGACCCTATTTTTATCACAAAACACACGTTTTCACAATGATCAGTTGCCCAATAATTGAGTTCATTGTTTTTTGATTAATAAGTCCACTCTGTGTCTGTATTTTGGAAACAAACGGTGCCTCATTTTGAATTTGCGCAATCTCTTCGATTGTTTTTCTATGATCAAAGTCCGGCCGCTGCTAAAACACATACAAAATAATCACTTTGATTATTTATCCGGTTTAAATGTGTATTATATGGTTTAGTCGCCGCTGATGAGAGACGAGACGAGACTCCATGACAAAGTTTGTAATCAAAGTCGCCTGTATATAACACGGCTATGTATGTATGCATGTATAAAGTATGTACACTTATGAGACAGTACCGTATTACGTTACGTACTTTACAAGTACCGTCTATTTTTAGATTCATTATACATTCTCCTGTATCACACTGTTTTGTGAAAAATTGGAGACATTAACTAGGATCTCAAGGCATCATACATACATACAAAATAAAATGTTGGCCCGTTGCTTAATGAACATGCAAAATTAATACGTCTTCAGCATTTAAAACCCTTCGAGATTAATCGATTCATTTTTTTTGGCAATCAATTGGTTTGTAAGAAAATGCAGCACTATTTGAAGAAACCTGCCTATAGTGAATGACGTCATTAATACGTCACTCACTAGGCTAGTAAATATGGAAAAGAATAAATACATACTTATGATTATTAATAAAGTATCATTATATGTAGGTATGTATATTGTGATTCTTAATTAATAATGATTAAGCATATACTTTTTTTACATTTAATTGTTTTTATAATTTTGAAAATATTTCTAGTATAAGACTTAAAGTGAACTTTCAAATGCTGATTTCTCGTATACATTTTACCCTTCGTAATAATTATTAGATTTATTTTATAATTGAGATTCTTAACGAATAGGTTTGTATTTTGCCGTTTGCCATTTTATTAATTTATCATGTAACCTACAATCGGTGTATCCTTTGATATCATTTGCTCGAGGCCCCGCGCTGGTTCAATCCGGCCCTGGTAAAGGGCGGCCGTGACAGAATACACGTGCCATGAGACTCCCATACTTTACACGTGTTACTGGCTTGATTCCTTCAATTTCTAGAAATGTAACATCTCATCTACAAAGATAGATGAATATCATTATTAACAATACGTAAACACATTTTTCAATTCGATAATTATTATGATCCGTGAAAGGCGGAAAACTGAAGCAGTTACGCGACGTTCATTCGAAAGTTGCATTACCATCGAATTTTACAGAAAGTAGTCTCTTCCCCAACAGTTTGCATTAGAAACATTATTTTCCGCTCGACTTATTTAATACAGGACTGTGGAATCGTGAAAAACAAGCAACTCTGATATATTTTTAAATATTAAAATGGAAAACAATTATAGCGGTATTCACTAAAATGCATACATGATAGTGTTTATAGTTCTGTCACTCTTAGGGTCTGTTTCTTCAAACAATGAGCTAGGTGACTCGAGAGTTAAATGCCAGAAAATGTTCATTTTTGTGCAGTCAATTGGTTTGTACTATGGTGATTGCACAAAAATGAACACTTTCTGACATTTAACTCTCGAGTCACCTAGCTCAATGTTTATATCATTGAATAAACCTACCCTTACTTGAGTAAACGATCTGTCAAAGTGGAGTCCGCCTTAACAGGTACTTTACTTCAAAACTATAGACACTATCGTGTATGCATTTTAGTGAATACCGCTCTTAGGGCCAGTTTCTTCAACGCGTGTAAAATCATGTGCTACTTGGCATGAGATTGTACGTATCTCGTGTCATATACAAATATTTCGTTTCTTCTGCGCGTGTCAAAGCTATAGCCGAGCGGTTCCGATGTGTGTATCGCAAGCATTCAGAAGAACTTGCATACAGGCGGCTCTGGATTGGAAGGGGAAATATAACACGACCTCGAGAGCTCGTGTAGCTATATATATATATATATATATATATATATATTGTAGCGCTATCTGGACAGCGCCGATATGTATTTATGCACTTCCAGTTAGCGCGAACAACTAACATCCCGTGTACTTCCACTGGGGCACTCATGTTACTCGCCTCGGACCGAGAGGACGTCTTTGTCTGGCGCTCCTCTCGTATATAGTTAAACTCCAATAAATACTGGCCAGTCTCCAATCTTTCATTGCAACACTCAACTCAACACTCTCACTCCTGCACTGATAATCTGGACCCACAATCATGGGGGCAACTCCTCGTATCCCATACTGGTGACCCCTTGTGTGAACACTCGACCTTCTACCGGCCGGCCATGACTGCGAGACCACGAGGCAAGAACATCCACCACAGCCACCAGAGCGACCAGAGAACTCGCAACAGCCACCGGAGCGACCAGCATAAATACATATCGGCGCTGTCCAGATAGTGCTACATCGTTATATCTTTTATTTAATATAACATAACATTATACCACGTTATAATATATATATATATATATATATATATATATATATATATATATACTATATATATATATATATATATATATATATATATATATATATATATATATATATATATATATATATATATATACATATATATATATATATATATATATATATATATATATATATATATAGCACACCGATATTAACGAGCTAGGATTTGACAGTTGGTAGCACGAGCTACATCTTGAAGAAACGCATTTGGCGCGTAATTCGCCGAGTGACACTAGTTCGAGATTTAACACGACTTTAAGAAACTGGACCTTAGTTGTTAAATATTGTTGAAGTCGTGTCCACTCGATACCGCCGATATATTAGCAGGCCATACAAATGGATGTTTTGACAGTCTGACTCATCTATTTGGTCCGCCATCTCGATATTTATTCTAATCCAGTCCACAGCGCTGATTGAAACTGATTGTATGTACATGTTGAAGATATCACAGGTATTTCCGCCAGCAACAGAGTCAACGGATGTGGTCATCCTGTGATCCTGTTCACGTCATCGTCATAGTCATCGTCTCCAGCTTGCAATTTGATACGGACACATGTTTTATGATAAAATAAATTCAATGCACGTACATCTTACTATTTAAAAATGACTTATTAAGCATTCATTCCGTGCGCTGCGTTGCTTTGAAATATATTGAGGTAAAAGAGTCGTCGATGCGTGCGGCGCATGTAGTGTAAGTGTAGTCTGTAGTACAAACAGGGCGGGGCTAAACAGATACATTGTATTCATATATGTATGTATGTATGATAATAATTTACCGATTGATTGTTAGTATTTTAGTGATGTGGACACAGCAGTTACGGTCTGTCCAATATGCTTCTGCTTGGCGTTTACTACTCTACGCTCTTATTCATCCAGACAGGTTATTAACCCTCACCAGTTCCGCGCCGATCAGGGTTCACGTTCTCCTGCGCTCTCTTTATAATAAACCATTTCATTTTGATCATCAATCATTACGAATAAGCTTCTGTAATCCTATTGTTTGTTCATTCTGCTTTAACTGGATGGCGTGATGTTTCACACGGGTGTACATAAAAAAACGAATTAACATGTATATGAGTGTACAATTTTAATATACTTTCATATATTATATCAGTTGAACCAATCATAGAACATACACATTTTAACATTATGTTAAAGCGAAATAATTCCGAAAACATAGCAATTAGTACATATATATAAACATAAGATATCGCATGAGTGGCTAAATGCGTGTTTAGTTCTAGTGGTTCAAGTAGCCAAAAACATGAGTTATCTGGCAAACATTATAACTGTAAACATCTCTCTTCATATCTTCAGTTATATTTCACAGTAAAATGGGTAAATGCATTGTTACTACATGTCATATGGACTCAAACATACACTCAAATACATCTAGGCTCACTTTTTACCAAATACTACTTCTTTAACATGTTTAAAATATTATTGTGTTTTAATCACCAAAGTATTGTCATAACCACTCTCAGATGTCACTATAAATGTGTTGAGTGAGGGAGACACACTTATGCCTTTATCATGAGATTTTTATCATTTATGAGAGAAGAGTGCAACAATACACAGGTTTACACGAATTATTTATATGTAATGCGATATCTAATGTTTATATCTATGAATTAGTAGTAATTATATTCCCTGTCATATAATTTGCGCGAAAGCATTTTATTGGCCGATATGTGACCAAATTAAAACACTGTTGATTCGAATCACTTTTAAAATGTAAATAATAATTATAAAGATGAAAGCATGTGTAAACCCTGTTGTGATCGGCAAATGGACAATAGTCGCATTCTCTCGCAGGTAAAGCTCTCAGGGCACCCACACTTTCATCGCATCTGAATACGACCACCGAAAATTTGTATTCTTCACTTTGGATGTCACCATTATAATAATAATAATGTATAGTTCATTTAGAAATTTATGAAAAAAATATTAATTTACATTTTAGTTATAATGATTGCCAACATACTTATAATTATTTTTATTTTGATTAATTATCAGGTCTCTGCTGGCCAACAAATGCACTTAAATGGCGATGTTCAAGGAGGAAATGTGTCTGTTGCTGCTCACCAGGGCATGTATTTCGGACAATCTTCCGGATCTGGTCCGTCACCGCATCAAGGGACTCCTTCACCGCATCATTCTCAACCTGGTGAGTCAATACTGCCTACAAAATATGATTTTCCATTTGATATAACTCGAAACAAGGTCAATGCTGATGTTGCAACTGCAGTGTTGTTTTCTCTTTCATTAATAATATAAATATTTTTCAGGCACAGGAAATGATACATATACCGTTTCACAATCGCAAACAATAAACTTTACCCAACAAACACTGCGGCAAAGACAGCAGCAGTCTCAAGGAGCAGCATCTTCACCGATGGGAGCGAATGGATCACCGATGGGAAACCAAACTCCTATGGGTCCCAATTCACAAAATATTCCCACTTCGATGAATGGTGCGTCGGCAAGCGTGGGACAAAACATGGCTGGAATGGGAATGCCAAATCCAAACACAATGAACAATATGGGACCAATGCAGATGAACAGAGAACAACACGCCAAGTTCCTACAACAACAGCAAATGTTGAGAGCTCAGCAACAAGCGATGCAACAAGGAGGTCAAGGACATCTAAGACCTCCGCCTCCAGATTACAAAGCTTCACAAGTACCTATGGGTGCACAGATGGGTGGACCAATGCAATCAAGATTTTCACAACCTATTTTAAACAAAAGATCTCCGCATCAATCTGTACCGCCACCGGGTAACTATACTTTATTTGCACTATAATATACTCAATATTGTGCAATTTTTTAACGTTTTTTATAAATTTTAGGTCCTATGATGAGATCTGGTGGTATGGTATATAGTGGAGGATTAAATAATGTTGGTCCAGGTAATGGAAACCGGTACCCTTCACCCGGAGGTCCGGAATGGAGGCATCACTTAGCAATGCAACAGCACCAACAAATTGTGACTGGTTTTCCTGCTAGACATCCAAATATTAACACATCCTTCAATCAACATGTGCCCCATCAAGGTAACTATACAAAAACCTCTCTACTATCGGTTCTCTTATTAATTAGTGGAGGCCATTATTGAGTCTTGTTGATATGAATTTTATATATACATATATCGTTGTGTCATTCATTGTATCTAAATGATAAAATAACTGCGTTAGGTTTTCCCACTAAAGAATCAATTAAATTGCAGCTGGTGGTTTTCCTATGGGCGGAGCCAATAACATGCAGCAACAGCAGCAACTTCATCAGCAACAACAACAACAGCAGCAGCAGCAGCAGCAACAACAACAGCAACACCAACACCACATGATGCGTACACAGCAACAACTAATGCCTACACATCATCAGCAACAACAGTTACCGCCGCATCTCATGGCCCAACAAAGTCAGATGATTAACATGCAGGGACAGGTACAAAATAACTTAACATTATAACCCCGATTAGAGAATCTCACCGGCTCATTGTCTCATTTCAGATGTCCAATATTCACATGAACCAAACACAAAATATAAGTCTGCAAAGTCAACAAGGTCCAGGCAGTATGGGTAATCAACAGGGTTCAAATCAGCAGCAACCGGGAGCAAACTCCTTTGGACTACAGACCACAGTAAATACGGCATCCGGGTTTCCGTCACAGTCTGATTTCAATTTAGACTTCCTTGAAAACATGCAGTCGGGAGATCCCAACAATATTACGGCACAAGAACTACTCAACTCTTTGGAAAGTGATCCCGGGTTTAACCTGCAAGATATTTTATAGAACTGTACTTCAATTACCAAAAATATTGTTTTTGTTAATGTTTAATTTAAGAATTCTGTCGGTTTTATTTTCTCGCAAAACAAATATTGCCATGCCCGTTCGACAATGTCGGATCTACAAAAAGTCAATTTAAATATGCGATTCAAATATTTCATATTATTTTCACCAAAAGTGCAGATGCGACATTGCTAATTGGACATGGCGAGATACATATTATAGTACATTCCGAACAAGCAATGCTCAAGACCCCCGATTCCAATGATCATTTTCTCTTTGTCCGAAGAGGCGTGGTGTTATTTGATTTGTTGTGATAGTGACATTCCAAGATGACCGTTCCCATAAATGATGCCAAAAGACACAAGTTGATCAATTAGCAGTATTGTCGGCGGTCAGTTGTCCACTATTCCATTATTATATTACATATATATATTTACCATTATGAATAATTTAATTTGCTTGCTGTGATTGGACATTGATTCCTTTATATTTCCTAGTACACCTTGTATGCTCATACATTGTCATTGTGAATATATTGTAAATAATATAATGTGATATGGACAAATAAGTGCATATATCTAAAAAGTATACACTATTATTAATTGTAGATATGTGCATCTATTTGTAATAACATATATTTAATATAAGACTTTAACTTATTAGCTTTAAGTGATTTCTCTCGATACTTGAACAAATCATAATATTTTAGACAATTTTTCAATGACTTGTTAAACAAACCAATTATTAAAGTATATAATATCTGACAAAGGCACCAATAGCTCTAATTTAAATAAGTAAACAAATTTGACACAAATAGTACAAATTCCTTATTTCTTACCAATATACATAGTGACATTCTCCTCCCATTCAATGTAACATATTATGAAATTATGTTTTGTTGTTGGTGTTTGCAGTCAAACCTGATGTATGATAAATGCCCCCCGCCCCCTGTAAAAATATTAAATGTGTATTTAGAATGAATTTTATGCCTGATTTGGTTTGACTGCCATGTATAGCAATATTCCTCCATGAACCGAGGGACCAAATTGAAATTTTATCGTAACGGAGGAGCCCGTCGATAATGAGGCCATCAGACTATCGAAGACGGCTGCTCTCCGCGAACTCAAATTCTAAAATGAAACGTTTTTGTGTTTAAATAGTATCAAATTTATTGATATAATTGTTATGGAGGGCCGGTCTAATGATCTTTACAATGTAAATAGAAACTTACTTATTTCTACAAAGAGGATATTTTATCAAGATTTTTTATATGGCATTTGTTTATGTAGTGGTTCCCATATTTAATTAATGTGCAATACAGTGGAACTCGTGTGTAAATTGTATAATATTCTTTAAGCCACATTGAAGTCTTCTCGTTTATATAAAGTATATTGATTTAAATACAGTCGTCGTCGTCGTCTGCGGGGGTTCCACCGTATTTAGTGAAATTATGTCGACCTGCATGCAAAATATTCCCATTCATGTGCTCCACTCAAACTTGCCAACGGACGACAATTGTTACTTTACTGACCAAAATTGAATGTTTCTAAGAAGACTTTATTTATTGCCATATTAGTATCACTGCGGCAAGTTTGAGATTCCATTTCTATGAATTCATTGTAAACTATATAAAAGTTTATTAAGGCATAAAATTTTAATATTAATCAGTTTTTGTTTTATTTATTGGCGATTGAAGCTGACATTATGACGAAGATTAATTTCATGAATGTGTAGAGTAAATGTTACACTTGCTCAGAGTTGAGATTACCATAATATAATTAATCATAGCTACTTGGAGTATGTTAGGGCGGTATTCAATATAAGAGTGAATTGGTGAGTCAAGCTAGATGGTGTGTGTATGAATAGACTAGAGATCATATTGAATACAACCCTTATTTGGATAGATATTGAGTATTGGTTTGTTTCAGTGCATGTTCAAAGTTTGACATTTACTACACACATTCGGGAAACAAGGCATACTTTTATGAGGTTTCACGAAGGATAATTTTTGTTATAAATATTAAAAAGAAATATATTTTAGAGAGAGTGGACTAAATGCAGAAATAATAAATACAAGAATAATGAAGATGGTTTATTTCAGAGTACAAAATCACAAAAACAGAATAAATACTGAATTTTATCTCCTGTCCTAAAGAAAATAGGGCGTGTGTGTGATGGTTTCAATTTGTCAAAAGATATTGTTCTCGATGGAAGCTTATGCTTTCTGTTGTTGCTGCTGCACTAATTCTATCTGGGCCTCGGCCACATTCTTCATTTGTTCTTGGACACTGTTGATATTTGTTTTCCACAGATACAGGAGGTCGCGCAGTTGTTGCCATTGAGCCTTTCCGAAGGTCCGGTGCATTGTGCTCGACACGTGCACTTTCTTTGAAGCCTCGTCCATCCTGGCTCGTACTAGTTTTGTCTTTAAAACTGCAACAGTAAGCCAATATATTAAAATGCATAATTCTAAAACTCTCATTAGTAAATCTTACCTTCAATAATAAATGCTTCAACTTCATTCTCCTTGAGTTGTAATTCGCTTTGTATTAATTCAAAAGACATTTCAGGGTTGCTCTCGGCAAGTTGCATGAAAGACAAAAGTCTCATTTTCTTCATATTTTGCTCGTGATTTAAGCCTGTAATATATTTTTATTAATTATTTTAAAAAGTCACAAGAGTAGTTTAAAAATGTACCTTGGGAATGGACAAACTCTTTGTGATTATTATAGAATTGTTGGTAACTGGAAAGTTTCTCCGACACGAATATTGACAACAGATCATGAATCAATTCTCCTTCTAAGAACCGGACCGGTTTTAATGAGAGCAGTGGATCCAAGAGGAATGTTTTGGGATCCGCTAATGCCGTCACTATGCATTTGATGGCATCTTCTCTTGCATAGGAAGCATTCTCAGCCGTGTACGTACCGAGCAGTTCAATCATCACCTTTGAAGCGAGTTCGCTCTGGGTATCCTTTAAAACTTCATGAAGGAGTCGGTACAGCTTCTGCATTTGTTCATTAGACGGAGCGCAACTTGCAAATTCCTTTTTTAATTGGTCAACACCGCTGAAGACATCCTTGACGTGACCGACCCGGTGAGCGATACCGATAACGTGGTAATACACATGATATCTCAGAGGAGATGCACTGTCCAAATTCTTGTATAATCTCCAAAGTCTGAAAATAACAATTAAATGTAAATATAAAATGTACCTTGAATAAATAAAAAATAAAAATTTACGATTGAAGAGCGACTGTTCCTAGTTTCTGTCCAGGAGCTTTGGCTAATCTCTCACTGAAGGCTAAGATTAAGTTTTCTCCGCGATCCAAGGATATCTGTTTGATGCAATTCAAATATGATTTCATGATATATTAGTTATTAGTTAATAATAGACAGACTCACCGACACCATGATGGACACTATGCTGTTCAAGATGGCATCGATCTCCTCTTCATTGCCAATCTTGAAGCAAATGTCACAGACTCCGACTATCTTGTGCAGATCATCCTCAATGCCTTTGGGTGATTTCTCTTCAGATATTTCAGCGCCCAAGCTTTTGAAGTACTTCCTTAATTCTTGAGCCTGATGGATCCACAATTACAATGACACGGTTAGAGGATCGCGTTTATGATCAGAAACACAATATAATAGAAGTAAGTAAAGAATGCAGAAGAAGAACATCGCACCTGGTCTTCGAGGCTGAGGTCCATAAACACAACGGAGCCTTGCATCTTCAGCCTTTATTGACACGTGCCGCTGACAAACTGACACTCGATGTTGCTCTCGCTCACAATTATTTTATTATCAGGAAATTTATTTTTTTATACATTATAATTAATGTTTATTTTGTTTGTGGCCTTCAATATTTATATATAATTTATGGAAATATTTTATAAACGAGACAATTTCTCATATGTATATGTGAATTCATACATATGTTGAATATGTACATGCAATAAATTCTTGACGTTTGAAATTGAAATTATAACGAATACTGAACTCAAAAGTAACAAGAAATAGCAATGGAGGAAAAGATTATTTGTGATAAGAATGCCGAGACAGAAAACCCTAGCATCGAGAAGCACTTGAAAGGACACAGAGGAACAGTTTCCGGGATAGCGATCACGGGGACTGGGATTGGGACTGGGATTGAGACAGGGACAGCCACAGGACAAGCGGGACTCAGAGTAGCTTCATCCAGCCACGACCACTCCGTACTGGTTAGTTATTTAGTTATCCGTTATAGTTATATTATAGTTATTGTTACTGTTAATTATTAATTGTTAGTGTTACTCGTCGTAGATGTGGTACTTCCAGCCAAGAGTGCGATGCTACAGGTTCCAAGGACACAGTGACCGAGTAACAGACGTGTGCTTCAGCAAGAGTGGCAAATTGTTGGCTTCGGCTTCCAAGGACAGAACCGTGAGACTGTGGCTGGCTTCCGTCAAGGGAGAGTGCGACCAGTTTAGGGCTCACCTCGGTACTGTACGATCCGTACAATTCTCTCCGTCGGGAACCAAAGTATGTTCTTCTTGACTGATTAATGTGAACGATGATTATCATTGCATACTCTTTGCATTTTTACAGTTGATAACGGCTTCTGATGATAAAACTATAAAGCTTTGGACAGTGCAACGAAGGAGATTCCTTCAATCGTTTGTGCAACATAAAAATTGGGTTCGTTGTGCTCGATATTCACCGGATGGATTGACCATTGCTTCTTGCTCTGATGATAAAACACTCAAACTGTGGGACACCAACACTTCGGAGTGCGTCCACAGCTACCAGGAGAGTGATGCTCACGGTCTTCATGTGTCATGGCATCCTTCAGGTACATACGTTGCTATGGCATTGTCTGATGGCTCCGTCAAATTATATGATATTCGAACACATGCACTCCTGCAGAATTATAGGTGACTCTTTCAGATTTATTATTCTTCTTGCTCATTTTAATAATATATCATTTCTTTTAGAGCTCATTCGAACGCTGTAACTCAAACATCATTTCATCCATCGGGAAATTATTTATTAACATCCAGTAATGACAAAACATTAAAGGTGCTAGACTTGCTGAACGGATATCCTATTTACACATTAATGGGACACGAAGGACCCGTAACGTGTGTAACATTTTCACCCGATGGAGAATATTTCACTTCGGGGAGCGAAGACAAAAATGTCGGTGAAAAAAAAAATTATACATCAATAGCTTGAGAACTTAATTTTGATTTTAATTTTAGATTATCGTATGGAAAAGTAATTTCTCTTCGGGTCATGAAAATTTGATTAATATATCAAAATATACCGAAGAAAATTTTTTAAGCTCTAAACTTATCGAGGAAGATGATACACAGTCTTTATAATAAACATATTATTAGTTTTATAAGCATATTGACAAAACATACCATTTTTATGTTTATCTTTTATTTTTATTTATTTCAGTATAAGTAAAGTATTAATAAAAACAATTTCATATAATGTCTCACACAATATATTTTTGATTGATTAAATTTAAAGCAAACATCACATCAAAAAAATTCAACATTTGTTTTGATTTACAATTTTTTACTTTTGAATATTCAATGGTGTTTAAATATCAATGGGTTAAATTCAATTGTAAATTTTGATGACACAAATTTCTACAAAGAAGATTAAAATAGCAAAAATATAACCTATGCTGATAAATGCATAAACAAAAATGTTTTTGATTTCAATATCGGTAGAGTGTTGTCCAGAGTTTTTATATTTTATGGTCAAATTATTCTGAATGAATTTATTGCACATACCGAGGGAATTCATTTTTTCAATAGTTTTTTTAATATTGTCTAATGGTCCACCTTTTGTGTTCATATAGTAGACAAGTTGATAAGCTACCGTATCAATGATTTCATAGTTTTGTATTGTTGTACGTTGAAAAATGTGTTTCAGATTCTCTTCAAATGTCATTATTGCCACAGGATCATCTTTTTCTAACAGTGTTTCCAGTCTGTTCCTTTTATCCCAAGTGGTTGTTACGAATCCATCCCTAAGCTTCCACATAGAATAATCATGCACATTGAATTCATCCAAGTTTCTCGACAGAATATAGAGTGGTATTTGTGAATCAAAAAGGTCTTTTTCAGTTTTATGTGAGGATGCATATTGTTGATTATAAAAATACAAGAAAAATAATATACTCAAGTACATTGTGGTAAGATTCAGCAACAGACTAATGAGATTTTTAAAAGAATTAAAAATCGTGTCATCGGTTAATCTTTCTGAAATTTGACAATGTATCCCAGTAAAAAGTGTAATTAATATTGCCACAATGAAAACAATGATGGTCAGACATATGAGTAACCAGGTGGTGTTGTATTGCTCACAAGTATTAATCAATAGCCAAACCATTTGCTCCTCACCAAAATAGATCATTTTATTATAATCCTGGTTAAGCTTATCGACACTGTATTCATAAAATGTTACCATATTTGGAATATGTGAAATTTGTGATTGTCTTTTGATATTTCCTTTTTTAATATTGTACTCTACATACACATTTTTATTAGTTTTGAGATGCACACAACAAATTCTATAGTTCAATGCATTGCAAGCTGCTTGTAATATTCGGTATGTATAGTGTGACAATACATATTTGACTTCATCTTCAATCTGGTTGATATTTTGACTTTGACTTACAAATAAAAAATTCACCGAGCATTGTATGGATTTTGACAATGTTTGATTTTTTAATAAGGTTGTACTCAACTGATGCTTTTTAATTACATTTCTATGAATGAGTTTCCAATTTTCACATTCATTAACAATAGTTTGGTGAAGTTTTGTTGTGACTGAGTCATGCTCTACGATCAGACTGTTTTTATTTGTAAAAAGTAATAATTTCAGTGGTTTTCCATAAATCATTATGAATCGATGATTGTCTTGTGAAGGTGGGCTTTGTATCGTCAAGTCAGTACTAGTTTTATCCACTAAAAATAATACATCTGCCTCCGAGAAGATATTTTGAAACTTCTTATTGATCAGCATTTGCAAATAATTCCACATTTGCATATTATACACTTGTTTGTCAGGATATATCGGCAGATCTATTGTGTACATCAGTTGTTTGGATGTTGTACTCAATTGCATTATCGAATGGCGGACAATTATCAAATTTTTACTTTTGAAAAATATAGATGTCACATTCATCAGGAATTGTTTGCTAAGATCCAGCTCTGTATTGTTAGTTAACAATAACACATTCTGAGAAAATACCCTCGAAATGAGTGCAAGATATAATAATAACACAAAGATAACTCTTTTACAATTCATCACAACAATGTTCTAGTGCCTTTGCTAAATAATAATGTCTAAGTAGATTGTCCTCCATCAAGAAGGCCATTACAAATACAATTTAATGCTATAAATAAGCTTTTAAGAACCACTTTGTGAACAGATAAGTGCATATATATTGTAATGTTGTCTGCATACAAGTTATAGTAATATAATTAGCTATAAGTAGGCTTTTATCATTTACATTAGATATTGAATACAGACAATTATAAAGAAAGTAAATCAACAAAAAATGACTAAAACTATAATACAGTATTAATGAACAAATGATTTCATCAAAGAAGGAGCTATGTTAATCTTTAATCAGTCTTTCATTATTGTGCAATTCATTGGTTTGTACAATAACAATTGCCCAAAAATGTAGGTCGAAACTCTGGAGTAACATTGCTCACTGTTTGAAGAAACTGGCCCATAAATGTGTCTATTGTAAATAACAAATAAATTAAGAAGGGTTTATGGGATTCAATGATTGTAGGTCAAGGTTAATGGGTAATTTGAGAAAGATTTTGAAGCAAATACATATTTATATATAGATTAATTCTATAAGAAATATGCAGAAAGCCATAAAGTACATTAGAATCATGTAAATGTAAATAATCAACAAATGCTTCATTCCAACTTTTTTAACCTCAGAGTTTATTTGAACCTTTCTATGATTCAGGTCTTTTATTGATTTATCCATTATCCCAGAGCTGATTATGCTACTAACTTTATTTTGAATAGTAGCTGAGAATATATTAATTTGTGTCCCATAAATCTTTAGGTAGAATTCCGAGACTGGGTTTTTTAAAATGTAATTATGGCAATCTGGGTGTTTTGCTATTACTCTTTTCATGAAGCTCTCGTGGAGCAAAACAGCGTTTGGTTTGTTACTTTTGATTAAATAGGTTATATAATGTTCAAATCCAGGATCCCAGTGTGTTGCAAAATTACTAGTTTGAATGAAGCAGTTGATTTTAGGTCTTTTCTTATAATGTGGAAATGCAATTCTCACATATTCATTTGAAAATGCATGCAACGGTATATTGCTCTCCACTAACTCCTGTTGATCAATTATTTCATTATGAATGGTCATTGTCATGCCATCAAATATTTTGAAAAAATAACAGAGAGTCAACACAGAAGCAGATACAATCCAAGATATGAAAATTATTCTGTGTATGCTTTCTTTGGGCTGCTTTGGTACCGATACCATAAACAAAACCGATAAAAAATTCAATATCACATTATCTGCGTTAAATTTGCCCCTTTTTAATAAAGTCGATATTATTTTTATTCTAACCAAAAGCATGAGAAGTTGGATAAAGAATCCGATAACTATGAAAATGAAAATATTCATCCAAGGCTTTTGAATGCTAGAATGATTCAATATAAGCCAAACGATGCAATCGGTATTGAGAGATATAGATAAATATTTGGACATGTTGGTGGATAATTTATAGTCAAAATAATAGAGTGAATTTTTACCATCCGCACTATGAACATTTGAAAGTATATAATTATACACAAGGTCGTTGATAGCATAACCCATTTCAGTTTTCAATATGAGTCGACTTAGTTGAATGTTAGTGTTTTTAAGTATTTCTATAAGTACTTTGTAAGGGAGCTGATTTTTGACATATTCGAATTCCTCAGTAATATTTCTACTACTGGGTGTAAAGGAAATATAAAAGAATTGAATGGTGCAGTTTGCAATAGATGCAGGTGTTGAAGTGACTTGTAAAAGCCTCATTGACTGATTTTCGAATATGAATTGTCTGCCAACAGACACTCTTTGACAAGTAGTATCAATCTTGAATTTTCTCACTATTGTAACATTTTCAAATGGCAAAATAAACGTGACATTATTTTTAAAAGCTACAGACATATTCTTTGCAAAACTCACTATTAAAATGCCACTCTTCGCTAAACTCATAAAATTGATTTTTTTTTTACTGTTACCTTGGTCCATTAATATGATTATGTCGAAATTATAAATAATATCATTTGTCAATCCCTCTTTGATAGAATCACGTATGTACATTTGTTTATCGCCGGGCAGTTTTATGTCTTTAGTGTATAATCTGTTATGTGGAATTGTTTCTAGTTGAAATGGTTTTTCGAGAACTATTAAAACATTATCATGGAAAAATGTATCGTTGATTTCTCTGTCAAGTATTGCTTGTACATTTGATAATGAATTATCAATGAAAAGAGCACTGTTAATTTTAGAATCTGCATAAATTATGTTTAACAAAATCACCAGGAAAATCTTCATTGTATTGTTAAAGTAACTAGAATAAATAGTCTTTAAGTTAAAACATTATATTATAGTAAATAGAGGCTCATCAAATTATATTTTGCAATAAAGTATTATGCATTTCGTTGAGTGTTTTGCACTTATTTTAATGCAATGTTGTGTCATTTTTACCATCTAGTATTATTACATCTAATAAAATACAATTATTTATAGTCTTATAGAATCATTTATTCAACAATATAAAAATATCACATGTATTTAATATTTTGTGAAATTAAAAGTAATAATAGCAAAGGTGATAATCTTCAGATAAGAGTATAAACACTTTTTGATATCAAATGGTCTTCACCTCTTATCTTGTAATCTGGTGCACAAAGTTTGAAAAAAATATAACAAATTAAATAGTAAAATATTTTTTATCAATACGTATTAACAGAATTTTATGTGAGGTTTCCAGTAATATATTTGTAGATTAATATTGGAAAAAGCTGCTTTCGTTTAAAAATAGTAATTGTTTACTTAGTTTCGATGAACTTGGTGGCTTTACCGGTTTTCTTCAATATTTGGCAGAGTTCTTCGGGTGAAAGAGTAGAAGTAATCTGCACTGTTTGTTCTGGCAGACTTATATTGAAAGAGTCAACTGAAGAACCTTTCAGACGATTCAAAACTTTCTCCACGGCACCAGAGCATCCTTCACAGGTCATTTCTACGTTGAATACGTGTGTCTAAACAACAAATCATAAACCATATGCGATTGTTAAACTTCTAGATAATATATCAGTCTGGTTTTGACAAAAATATTAAATTATATTGTAAAATAAAACCTACTGCAGACATCGCGACCGGCTGAGCTGACACTTGTCACTTGTAGTGTTGCCACATTCTTACTAAGGATCATTTCATTATTTTCTTCTTGTTGAGCTGTTCTTGAGTTACTCACTAGTTTTTTTAGTAAGTATATGAACAGATTTGATATATTACTCCTTATTCACTCTGTTTGTAGAGCAAATGTCAAACTTTAGATACGCAACGGATGTGATTCGTGACTATCGTTCGTAATAACTTAATATAATATTGAATTCACTGTGTGACCAATCACGGCTTTTGGTAAATAAGTTATTTCACCTGGATACCCGATGTATATGAAATAACCTTTTATTTTTTTATAACAAAACCAAAATATATTTCTGCTAATAAATGGTGAATATGCAGTGAATTCGTCTTATGGAAAAAATGCATTTGATAGGTTCAAGAAACTGGATGGAAAAATAGATTCAGGTTGAACAAATATTGAGGTTCCAACATATATATTTGAAAATTAAAATATAAAAAATATATTGCCTGCATTTTTAATCTTCGAGTATCGTTTAACAATGTATGTAATAATAATACCTAATAATTACATTAAATATACAAATTCCAGAGACTAAGCATACTGAGGAGTCTGGGTTTATTGAATAAAAAAAATATCTTGAACCAATCTGTTTTATTAATACATATTTAATACTGAAAGACTTAAATATTCTAGATTTGAAGACTTTAAAAATCATAAAATCTCCTTATTCATAATGTAAGTATGATGTTTAAAAATACAATGACATATTTAAAATCTAAGGCATTTGAACATTTTATATAACATTGAGTCAAAAAATAAATATGGTAAGGCAGTAGGTGATTTCTCACAGTACATGGTCCATAATTGTAATAAGTATTAATAGCAACCAATTTAATATAAATGATTGCACATTACACAATAATAATGATAATTTAATTGAATTTGTTACTTGATAAAATGCTCCAGTTACTTCCGACCCGGAACATAGTGTAATATCAAGCTCCTTTGTTTTCGTCATCTTCAGCCGCATTCTGACTGCGCTCTTCGAGAAGCCTCTTTGACTCATTAGTCAACTCCATAAGTAAGAGATCATTATCAGTTGGATAACTATCGGAGATTCCTTGTTGAGCACTCACGGATCTGGCCATCAACTTTTGCATATATTTTTCTTTCCTTTCTTTCTCTCTTACTGTTTTTAATCGGTTGAAATGATCTGAAGGTTCAGTTTTACCCTCTTCTGATGATACAATACTTGCAGTGTCATCTTCTGGAACTAATTATTGACTTTATAAAATGTGTTAGTAAATAAGTTTTATCAGGTTTTTGATAATTATTTTTACAGGCATTCAATATTACTACTAATACTAGAACATGCTGTTAAAAGTAAACATAAACATCAAAACCAGGGGGAGCCAAACATTGTGAAATATAATTGTATAAAAATACATCTAAAATATATAATTATGTATAACTTTATATCTGGCCCGTGGAGTTATGATGCATTTTCAAAGTCCTTATCAAGGGCATTTGAGTTGGTTGATTTAAAGTATAATATAATTATTATATGGTGTTATATTAAAAATGTATGATAAACATTAGTATATTTTTATTGTAATTTACCTTAACTATTTATTTAAATTAATTAAATTTTGAATTTAAATATGTAATATGTAATTTAAATATGTTTTAATTGTTTAGATGTGTAATAGATGATAAATACATACATAGTTCAATAGATACTAAAATTGTTTAAAATACATATGTGCATAGTGGATATATTTATTTATAATTGATTTTAGTCACAGGTACAAAAATGTGTTCAACACACTGTATTTGAATCCTTACCTAATGTTTGACTGATAGCTGCACTTAAAGAAGGTCCAATATCACTATCCAGTCGAATGCGAGGATTCGACTGAGCAGAGTTATGCCTAGTATGCATAGCTATAGTTTCCCCACTCGGAGTTGAGGCGGAAGGTGAAGGTGGTAGTGTTAATCCACCCCATGCTACAGGGGCAGATGATGAAAATATTGTACTATTGTGACTAGAATCTCGACGATTGAAGTCTAAAACCATATTTAGCATGTAAAATATTATTAGTAAATAATGAATACACCAAAAGCCCAAATATATACACAGTACTGATTAATGAAATAATAGAATGATTTCTTAAAAATAATAAACAACATCAAATAAAAATCATCAGTGCACATAGCTTGATTAAAAATATTATTTGATGAATCTGAAGATGCTCATATACACATATATGTATCTTTGAAAAAGATGGTAAAAGAGATATATATTTGCTAGTCTAAGTCTATAAGTATGGAAATACTCAAATAGCTTGTCATGGAGAGCTTATTTTAGCCTCAAACTGTTGCACTGATGATGATATTATAATTTTTACACCAAATAAATACCATTCAACTAGATATAACAAAATAATAGTCCCAATATATGTATATTAAGATACATACTTGACTCATGAGGATAATTTCTGGAAGAAACACTTCGTGGTACATCAACGGGATTGCTTGGAGGAGGGGGACCAAATACACTCGTAACTGTTGGTCTATAAAACAGTTAAATAACATATAAATACATTTATGTACATTTCGGAAAGGATATATGGGGAAGAAGTAGTCATAGCTCCTAAGTAAACTTCTTTATGTTCCCCTTGTAGGTGAGTATTTGATACACCTACCTATTATCCTTTTTCGTAGCCATACTGGTAATAGTATTTTGTTCATCCAACTCTTCAATAACCTGATCACTGATTCTCATACTACCTGTGAATTTACCCAAATTCGATGTAGTTGTAGCTGGTTCAACTTTTTGAACTAAACAAGAAATTTAGAACAAAGAAATTATTTGAAATAAAAAAAATGTTTCGAATACTTTTGGTGATGTCTATTACTTACCTCCGTCAGTTTGATTCTGGTTGCTTGTAGATGCGTTTTTAGTTGGGTCATCCTTGTGGAAGAATTTTTTCAAAGTAGATGCTACAGAAGCAACTCTCTGCATTGATGTTCCCATACTATTAGCATTGGTATGAGTCGATGCTGAACCAATAGATGGTTTTCGACGTATACTTCTACTACTTGCAGTAAAATGTATACCCGAAACTCCATCATCATTATTCATATTCTGGAAAAAAGATTAAACTTTAAAAATAAGTTTACCTTAATTTAAATCAAAATTTATAGATTGTATGCACGCACATTGAATATAGTGAAAATACATATAAAAGCAATGAGAACTTGAGAATGTACTCATGTCTATTTATATAAATGGCATAAATTAAAACATTATTTATTTGATGCATGTATTATATAAATACACATGAAAAATATATGACTGAATAAAAATATTTGTGAATATCGGAGTATGTTATTTTTATGGTTAAATTAGTAGGAATTGTGGTTACTCATTAAAATATTAAAATATGATTTGTATTTAAAACTATATAAGTGCCAAAATATGTCTTAAAATATCCTTAAAATATTGTTAATAAAAATTAAAAAATAGATTATTTTACTAGTTGTGATCAGTAATTGTATGATGATATCGTATAACTGAGGTAGACGATATACTTCTCTATAATGTAATGTATAATATTGTTAATAAGAAATATTAATTATATATTATTATGAAAGACCATATATTTTTAAAATGTAACTAAATATGTAATAATAATGTTTTACAAATGAAATAACACCAATAACCAACCAACAACCTGGTTAATAATAAACAATGGTCAAAACAGAAGAAATGGCGCTCTCATATTGATAATATACCCAGACGATGAGCCAACACAACCAGCATGCATTGGAGAGATTTCACACTGAAAAAGTAAAAATCTAACCTCGGCAGGTGGAAACTTGTAACTCACTGTCTGATCTTGTTTGACCATTTCGTCTATTTTTATTGAAGAAGGTGTTACTGTCATCATCCCTTGTTGCCCAGCAGGAACCTCAATCTTAGCTGTAGATGGTAGAGGGTGTTCTTCCCTCACGCCCTCCGTTGCCACTGTATACGGTAGTTCTGTTGGGAAGACTTCATCCCAATATTGATCTCTAATGAGTTCAGGGTGTTCGTGATGCATTTCATCTACTATCATATATGAGACCTGAGATAAAATAATTAAATTTTAAATTGGCTCAATCAGCTAATGAAATTTATATTGAATATTAAACTACCTGAAGGTTTCTATCGATGATCCAATTCACTTCAAAATCATCATCGTCTTCTCCGAAAGGGTTTACGAGAGATTCAGCTACTTTTAACCACCCCATGTAAAAGAAAAATTGCAGCAACAAGAATATTGGAAAATAAACATCAAATTTGTTTTTAGTCTTTGACTGTGATTCAACGACTTCAGTCCATTGACCGCCCATAATAGAAGCTATGAAGTATGAATAAACTGCTAGTGTAACTACCTAAAAGAAGATATGGCAATTAAAAATGATATATAATATATATATAATTGTGCATAATCAATATTAAAATTTTACCTGAGTATATACAAGTGGCACGCTGATTGTATCGTAACTAATAAGTAGACCACATTGTCCTCTAAACTTATTAAGCTCATCAATCACAGTCTTAACAGCAAAATCATCCCGGATTCTACCTTCTTTTCGAGCTCGTGTCACAATACTAGCGGACCACACGATAGGGAGCCTTATGAAAATATTTAGTATATTAATTATCTTAATTAGATAATATGATAATAAATTAATCTTATAAACTGACCAATGCTTAGAATGCTTTGGGAATTTGTGGTTTAAATCATCCATAATTGTTTTTTCACTTTCCAGTAAAAGACCAGCTTCTACCAGATGATCCAATGTGGGAAACCTCTTTTTGACTCTTGGAGAAATCATGGCAAAAACCATTGTTAAACAAAGACACACATAACGCATTGCTGTTCTTCGCATTAATCTTCCTCGATCGTCCTGAAAGTAGTTGATTGTAAAGCATCATTTGTTACCGGATACTCGATGAAAGCAAGTAAAGCAAGCTAGAAATATGTATTAAGCAGAACTTTAGCGGCCATGTCTTGACCACTTGGAAAATTTTAAGAAATTGGATTACCTGTCCATGAATATTTGCACTGACAAAAACAGCAATAGGGTCCGGCCACGGAATACTGGTATACTGTCCCCACCATCTTGTCATCACAATTGTTACATAAAAACCCAAAACGAACGACAATGGTATAACCTCACTATAGGAGCGACAGTAGTCCACAATACTTTCAAAAATTCTAGCATAAAATAAAAAAAATACTTATATATTACGTGTGAAAAATGCAATTCTCTCATAATACAATAATAAAACCTTTTATTTGCATCATCTAGCATCCATCTATAGGTAAAATTGAGTATGTAGTAGAATATCAGGTAGAATGTAAGGTCCAGCCACACCAACTTATAAATACTACCACGCCATCTGAATCAAAGAAAACTCGCATTATATCAAAGTTATAAAAATAAACATGAAAAAATAATATATCCAACACAGTGACTTGTGACTGTGAGTAACCTTGCTTTCAATACATTCATGATTAATTTGAAGTATCCTTGCATGTAACGCGATTGTAAATAAAAATACAGCTACAGGTACATATTTTGATGTTGAAACAAAATAAAACGTGAAGTGTATGCAATTTGTTTCATATAAAAGCCGCGCGTAGCTAGATAATATTATTATGTTTACCTAAGATAATATGTACAAGTTAGTGATGTACGCTATGTATTTTTTTTTAAATTTATAAGTTTGGCAAACAGCAGGAAGAGGTGGTGAGGTCGATACCCAGTATGTGGAGGTAGACATGGTGGCGACTACTCCAAGATGTACCATGGCGCCATTACTACTATTACTACACCATGACCTTCCAATGCATAATATCTTGAGGAACCTTCATCACGTAATCTGTGACCAATTACTGCTAAAACATACAACTTAATGTCATCCAATAACAAAGGAGACATTATTCCGAAACTCGATTCGTTATTCAACCATTTCAGTCCAAATAAAGCAACTGCGAAAGTTGTAAACATTAAAATATAATATGTTTTGTAGTCGTTCCGATTCATTGGATTGGCTTAAGCGGGTTTTTTTGAGGCGATTATTTGAGTGTCAATCGATTATAGTTTAAATTTTGGTCTGATTCACTCCGAGGTCGATTACAGGTTCTTAGAAATTAGCGTGGATTTTTCAGATCGTATTCCAAGAAATTACGTCACCATAACGATGACGTAGTTACTGGCAATACTCCCTTAACAAAAATAAAAAATACATATACTGAATTAACACAATTTTTTAAATTACAAATTAGTAGTCAGACTCAAGCTTCAAATTAATCACATAATATAAAAATCTGCCTGGGTTATATCGTTGAACGTAGTTACTGCGCATGAAATTAGCAGCAGTAAAGTATGTAATAGTCATTGTTTAAACATGTTAACAAAAAATATATATTTTAAGTGCACTTTTACTGTACATAAGTCATACTTCATAAATGTATTATGCTTTGTATCGCGTGTTTATTGTGACTGGTCATAAAAAATATGAATACAAAAGGAGCTCATTTTATACCAAAGGTTTTATAAAAGCACGTGGTGACGTTTTTGAGATTTTCCTATTAAAAACAGATAGACTATGTAGAAATATATTGTAGCTATAGTTAGGAAAATCAATATAGAGACAGACGGACCTCTGCAGTGAAACGCAAAACATTTATTTTTCATGTTATGATAAATTTAAGTAAATCATATTGATGTGAATGATTGTTTAGTTTATTCTGTAATCAGTATTTAATCCGCCGTTTTATCAAATTAAATGATCAAGGTTGTATACTTGATGAACCTGTCGAATGAACTTTCGAAACATTTAAAACACGGTTATTTTTTCATATTAGGTATGTGTATAATAAAAATAAGCATGTTTCAGTAATATGAATGGAATCCTCTTATTATCATTACTCTACTTGTCCAGGAAAATGACAGAGTGCTACGTCAGTCTAATGAAAAACCATAGTTCATAGAAGTTCATAGAATCAAGCAAATATTTATATGCAAAACAACACATACATACGAGTATATTGCATAGCTTATTTATACAAAATAAATATTTTACTTAAATGAAAACTTATTTTATTACCTTATTATTTTTTGATATTTAGGTTGTCAATTACGTAGACGTGTTGCGAATTTACCGCGAATTGGGCAGTAGAATAACAGTGCACATTTATTATCACTAAACGTGGATAAACGATTATAATATGATTGAGATATGTAATTATTAACGCCACATATAAACTGACTGATTGAATTATTTTAAATCCATAAAAGATTAGCACATAATTAGCATGGGATCATTATTCACTACTTTTCATCCAAAATCCAATATCCTAATACGAATAGATATTAGGTTATATTGAATATGGTAGTGATTTATTGTATCCTTGGCCGCCACCGCCCCCAGCCAAGGTCGACCTGACGTTCACTGGACAAAAAAATCAAACAAAACCGCAGACATTTATTAATTCTACGAGGAAGTTTTTTAAATGTGTGTCTGTATAACCCTAAACGCTTGTTTCGAAATATTCACGCTTAAATCATTATTAACAATTTAAAATAAAAGCATCATTGGGTATAACTAAATAATTTAATTTATTTCATGGTGGACACCACAAACTATTTAAGAAACCAAAAAATAATCTAGTTGAATGTTGAGTAAATAAGAGAGTGCAAATATTCATTATACTCATTAACACAAAAACGTTTACAAAAATATATATTTTTAATTATGCAGATTTATTAGGTTTCATCTTAACAAAACTAGCATAATAAATAGCTCAGGGGATAAGGCATGGGGCTACAAATACTGTGGTCATGTGTTCAAATCTCGCTCAAGTAAAAAAACTTGATTTGATCGGTTATTACGACTGGGTTGTTGTGTCTAAAAAAACAAAATTTATAAAAACCTTCTCAAAAAGTCCCTGGGGGCATATAATCACATAAATTTACTTATTAATAAAGATATCATGTAAAAACTTATATAGCATATATTAATAATGAACGTGTATGTACATTAAAACTAAACATATATGTTTGCACTAAAATATTCAATAATGTATTATAAATTGCACTAATATTTCAGGTTGAAAATAATTTGTTTTTTTTCTCTCCTTGTATCCCGTCAATTTGTAGATACGTTTTTCTGTAAATAAGCCATCGCCATGATACTAAAAAATGTTTCATCAGCTTTTCGTTCATGTTTAGCGAAAGGAAAATCGATCGATGCATGTATATATTTTTAAATGATAAAATTTTCCATATTCGATATTTTTTATTTAAATATATTAAAAAGCAAACGCATATCTCATACACGGGAAGTAATAAACTAAATATCAACATATGCTATCAATTGTATATTGTGATTTGTTTAAATGATGCTTCTCTCCGTCTTAAAGGGGTTATAAAAATATCGTTAAAAAATAACAGTACGATGACACGTTGGAATATTTAGAAGTTGTTTGAGATGAATGGGCTCATTGGTATTGAATATGTGAAGAAAATGAGACACAAGCAGAGTAATTTCCCAAGATAAGAAATAACAAGTCATAATATAATGGGATAAAGTGCATTTGCAAGAAGACACGATGTGTTAAGTGTGACATTGAGACTCCCGCTGACATTGCAGTGCAGTGCCATTATTACTAAATAATATTTATAGTCCTGCATCTCAATTAGCCTCGTGTGCCTTCATCTCTATAGATCAGGGAATAAGGTGAGTGGCTACAAATATTGTGGGCAAGGGTTCAAATCTTGCTCCGAGGAAAAAAATATATTGCGACTGAGAGATCGAGGCTAATAATATACATTGATAAAAACTCGAAAGATCGCTTCGATTCAGGTTTATTCTGACTTCATGGATTGTAAGGTAAATTCTGAGGCGACTGTGTAACTAATGGAGCGTACATACACTCGAGAATGTAGACAAATAACGAGTATGATGGATTGTGTAGTGAATTTGTAGTAAATGTTTAGAACATCGATCATCAGATTCGCGTAATGTGTAATATTGCGAATATTATTTAACAATATTAAATTGGATTCTCGCGAACATTCGCGCGAGTGTGTGGATGCACCATAATAGTTGAATATAATAGATCATCGACCAAATAACACCTAAAAAGCCCCTCGAGGCATACCTAAACATATAAAATAAAGCAAATAATATTCTGAACCGATTATCGGCATGTATTTTGGCCGAATATCTGAATAACAATTTAAGGAACCTGTGTAATTATTATAAAGCACTTAAAAATATATTTAAAAAAATGAAATGAGGCTTGCGAGAAGAGCAATGATTCTGCTTCATTATTGAACTGTTGTTATTTAGAAAAGTATTACTTTTCATCGAGTATTCTGATAGTTTTACATATATGTATATTTACAATCGGCTGAATACATTTTTCACATGAGTAACACCGGACATGACGAGTTTACTCACAATCACTTCTACAAATAATACCTTTTAGCGCCTTTGCTATTTTTAGGATGACTTAATTCAACTGAAAAGATAAGTGTGTTATGTTTTCATAAAAATTAAATGTGTATGTTACATTGAAAAAAAGTGTACATCCTTTGCAAAAGTCAGAATTCAATCATGAGATATATTTTTTTTTATAATAAGAATTTATGTTTTTAACTTCCTTTAACGGGTCGAGATTTGTATACCTAATATTGACAGTGTGATGATTCGTATTCCGGTGAATTGATGATGTCATAAAACTGGTATCATTGTTCATCTGATAATCATCATCAACCTTGACGCTTAATTTTGTGTCCACAGCTTTGGTAACTAACCATAGATATACATTAGTTAAAATAATTTGACATTGAAATGGAAACGCGCGAACGCCGCTAATGCGAAAAGGGCTTTAAAATGTTTTTTTAATCAATACATGCTTAAAATTGTGAACATTCTAATCTATCTATCTACTATCTGGCTACATTATTAATATATTTTACTAAAAAATAAAAGTGAATAACAAATAAATCTTCAAGTGTTCCATATCACTTTCGATCAATTCCATAGTCAAATAATTACTACTATTATTAGTAACATTATTGTAAATAATCTCAAATTCAAACATTTGTTAAAACCAACAAATTTGTTTTCAATGAACCTGCGAAGTACAACAGAACGTGAATAATGATTACATACTTTCAATATCCAGTTTTAAAAAAAAACACTGATAGATAATATAAGCAACACGAAACCTATGCACATAATATGTGAAACATAAAATAGATTCCAACTAGAAAATATTATATTTATTTTGCATAGTGATATGAATATTTATAATATCTAATAAACTAAGAATGATGCAAGTAAGGACTATTGACACGCACATTGGTTATTACTACCATTTTATTTGTGTCAATCCATTATAAAGAAATAATAAATATACAAGTCACTTATATTGATTGTATACTGTAAATGTTAAGAAATAACTACTTAACTGTTCGTATTTTTTTAATTTAATAATAATAAATATGTTTTATAATATAACTCGCAATGAATAAGTATATGTGCTTAAATTTTGGGTTCATTTTCAGAGATCAATCACCCCAAATAACCACCTTTTTGATTTGCATTCACTTCATTGTTCTTCTTTGGAATACAACATAAAAAATTAACGCCTTTTGAGAGGATGAAATGACTATAAATCATGTTTTATATTAATTATTATGTTTTAAAAGAGACACCACTGTCATGAATGCATCACAACAAAGAGGATTGACAGCCATTATGTTTATGTAACATCATTGTGTTCATACAAATTACAATATCATTATTAAGGTCAACCAACTTTATTTTTTATCATCATTTCAACATTAACTATTCTGTGCTATCTAGTTTGACATTTGCTCTACAAACAAGAGTAGCTGACAAAACACAGATGTTATTATGAAATAGTTTCTATAAATAATCATAAATATTTTATCTGTGTCATTCCTCTATTAAAAAAATAATTATTCGATTCGAAGAATATCGTGGAGAAGATCAAATTAAGCAGGTTTGTAATAAAGATTAATTAAACCGTTGTACAATATCGTTTCATGTAATAGGGCTTTTAGAATAATTGACACAAAACACAGAGTACTTGTTAAAATAATTGCAAACAAGACAATTTAATTACTTCAACGTAATGTTAATATTATTTAACGAAGATGTGCCTTTATATAATTTCTGCAATAAGCCTAAATGGGTCAAGGACTAACTTATTATAACTGACTAGTTCTTACTGACAAGATAGTCAATCCCATATCTCTAGTTCAAAGATAAGATGTAATGTAGACTGATATGTACTACTTACTTCTACTTTGAACAAAAAATGAAAGAATATTTTTAATTGGTCGATGAAGCTTAGTAGAAAGTAAATCAGTAATAAAGTCATCTAAATGTTTTTTTTTCGTTTTTGGACAGTCTGGAAGGAAATGTGTGGGTAAGAAAAGAATGTAATTTAATGACTAGCACCTTTCACTTTTACTACTCCGTCACGTTATTTCCCATTGAGGAATACCTATATTATTATTATTGAACTAAAATCATAATATATTTTTAGGTTCAACAGTTTTCTTCTTTGACAATATTATTTTATGTACCGCTAAAACATTTGATATCAACAGATTCATGAATATGCATTGACCTTTGCACAAAATAATTTACATAAGAACCGTGGAAAGTTCACCGTTACAAACTTTTTATGGATTACACAACAAGTCAAATGTTAAGAGGCAGCTAGATTAATATTAAAAACCTTGACTGTTTTGTCTTGTATTCAATATAATTTACTGTTATAATATCAATGGTAAAGTGCAGGTAAATACGTCCATAGACATGCTTTTCAGAAAACTGAAATTGAAGATTTCATCAAAAGCTTTATTTATTTTCAGGTATTTTTTTGATTATTCAGTTTTAATTTAACTAAATGTTTAGTGATTTTCACTTATATAACGCACAACTCCAAACATAGATAAATTAAGACCTGTGTTATCTCAATCATCAATATAGATAATCTAGTCTCTGATTTTTATTAACCTTTCAGGTTAATAATTTAGTAAATCGTTTAACTGTTATTGTGAATTTAATGGCACTGAGAATAATAACTATGGATAATAAAAGCATATTTTCACTAAATACATTTACCTGTTTTAGTACAACACATTTATTTATTTACGCCCCGAGGAGCTTTATTTTTTAGAGAGGGTCTATTTTGAGAAGGTTTTTTATACACAACAACGTGTTAATTAATTGTCGGTGATCTTAACTATAGTTAACTAGTTACACAGGTCACCGACTTAATAATCAGTATTTACCTTACAATACAGGAATACATAGTAAACCTGGATAAAGATGATCGATCGGGATTTTATTAATATTATTCCCGATCTCCCAGTCGTAATAACCGATTAAATAAATATAAAAATTCTTGACTTGAGTGGTATTTGAACCCATAACCACAGTATTTGTAGCCACGCTTCTTATCCCCTGAGCTATTACGCTGGTAAAATAAATATAGGTTATATAGCTCATAAAGAATATATTTTCACTAGTGAAAACATATTGTCACGACTAGTACATAAATATATCAGTAAGAACATCATCTTACAATGGATCGACTGTTTGCCAAATCAAATATAAATGTCACGTAATAATGAAAAAGTCGTCAATCCTTGGCAGAAAACACACAATAAAAAGTAGGTATGACTGTTCATTAATTAGTCAGAAACCGCAGTCATATTTTTTATGGTGCCTTCAGAGAAAAGATTTCTCCACAGATTTGTATCACATCCTACGCGACTCGATATGAAAGTGGAATATCCTAATCCTATGGTTTCCTATTAAAAACCACATGTTATAATGTATGGAAAGTTAGCTATAAAATTATAATTGGTACATACATCGCGTGTGTATAATGTGGGATTTATTTTCATAGAAATAACTAATTCTTTGTGTTCGGTTGTTTGACCTTTTAGCCTTGAATTTAGTGAATGAGTCAAGGGATGAAATACACATTGCAAATAAATTATACTTGCACGGTTATAGCTTTAGCAATTACTAATCACCACAAAGTATATATTTTCACAAATCTTATTATATAAAATACATTAAACATTATTTTATACGATGACTAATATAACTGCTATAATAGTAACCGTAATCTGTGACTGGAATATGTATAGTTTTTTGCGGGAAACCTGGAATGAAGAACTTGAATTGTTATACCTGAATAAAAGTTTGAGGAAACATCCGAATCCTCTACAGGTGGCCACTTGCGCCGTGTAAGTCACAGTCATCTTCAAATAGTTATATTAAGTACTCTACTAACAGTTTTAACCACTAAACTTTATTATTTTTATGCAGACATTATTCTATATTCCACAGTCGAGTGTTTGTTGGTCGGAATCCTGATCCGGTGTATTTAGAGAACAGGTAGTATTATTGATCCTGGCTAACTAGTGCATCTTCACAGGTACAGGACATTAGGACATCAGGACACAAGACGCCGCACGTCCACCCAACACAGCGGCACACCACCGACTGCTGTTATTACTCCTTTTTTCAAAATGTCTCGCAGTCTCGCTCTTTTTATCTCTCTCTCTCTCTCTCTCTCTCTCTCACACACACACACACACACACTCGTTCGACGCATGCATACAAAATGCTTCTCGTTCTTTTTCCAATACAATTATGACGAGATGTGAAAAATGAAAATAACTCCAGATAACTTTGCTAATTGAGAAAACAATAATATTACGTGGTTATTAGTCCAAGTCAAATCCATTTATCAAAGAAGAGTAGAAGAAATCACTTTCAGAAAAGAAAAGAAGATAAAAGCTACGACTAGGTATTAACAAATCTGAACTTAGAATAATAATAATTTTAGAAATATTATTCATATTTAAAAATACAATAAATAATAGTATAATAGATTGCAGTTATGTGTTGAGTTATAAGTAACCATAACTGAATTGAATTTTGTAATGCGTAAATTACAAAAAAGTACATAATTGATAGAAATGGCGGTAATTGAACTGGTATGTATATTGTAAGTGGTCGAGTGTTGCCATTAACTGGATTAGTGTCAGTGGCGTCTCCCGGCATGTCAGAGTCTCCGCTTGTTAGTGCTGAAGCCACGCCCACTGCTGATGATGGCGATGACTTGGTCAACTTTCCAGGTGATTGTTTACCGAAGCACTCTTTTGGCTTCTATTTCATGGATTGGATAGACTGTCATGTCCGGTCTTGTACTGTTCTGTTCTGTATTGTCATATTCTGTCTAGTATTAGTGGTTCATGTTCATACCTCAACCAGACACTACAGAATAGTCTTCGGAAGAATCAGCACGGTAAACGGTTTTTGCAATATGCAATACTGTATTTGAAAAATATTTCTGTTGATTCCGGTGGCCTACTAACATTAGACCGACCTCATTCATTTTCAATTTATTGTACGATACCTCTACAATAGTATTTATAAATGTATATTTTGTTCTTAGCACCTACCGATGATGACTTTGAAGATGTTATCGAAATTGACGAACGACGTTTCTATATTGAAAAATTGTCAGGTAAATAGTAAATTGTTAGAACGTAACGTAACGCACTTTGGAAATAGTCTCGAGCATATTTTTTATGATTTAGATCTCAAAACCATCCGTAAGGCGAGATTGCATTGCACCTCTTGCGACAAACACCTGGGATTGCTGACTCGTAATGTTGGCCGCTATCGAATGCATCCGCTGCTGAGAACATTGGTTTGTATTTCTTGCCAGGAGTTCTACTGCAGCGGAGAGTTCGATAAAGGAGAAGACGGAAGTGAACTATACTGCCGCTGGTGTGGACAAGGAGGCCAAGTGTTTTGTTGTTCCAATTGTCCCGTTGTGTTTTGTCAAGTATGAAATTTCCATTTCTATGCTTTTTCAGACTATTGAAAAATATTTTAATTAAATATTAACAATTATAGAAATGCATCAAAAGGAATTTTGGCAATTCAAAAATAACTGAAATAGAATCCAATGATGATTGGCAGTGTTTTGTCTGTAAACCTAATGGGCTGTGGCACCATAGAGCTAGATTATGGTCCCTAATTCTATATTGTAATTACAAAAATCAGTGAGTATATAATTTCCCAAATAAAATTTTGCCTACAGTTTTCTCATATTTAACATGATTTTGTCAGACGAGCACAGAATGAGCAAGATCCCACATTACGATCAGCCCTGCTTCGTAAATGTCAACTCGATGATTCAGAATGCTGTGTTAAAAAAGTTAATCATAAGACAAAGACTGTGTCTTCTGAGAAGAAAAAAGATGTTGAAGTTAAAAAAAATGACAAACAAACAAATTTCCTAACCAAGCCTATTGAAATTAAAAAATCTGATCATATAAATAACCTAAAACAACCATTACCTTCTACATCAAACATGTCTAATGAAGCACAAAAAGCCATCCAAAAATTGGGACCTGTTAGTGTGAAAAGGGTCTCTTCAGGAACCCAACAGTCTAATACAATAAGTCCTCCCGGTCCACCTTCCAAAAAAATGAAGTTGCCGGTTCAAGTTAGTCCTGCAAATGCAAGAGGGAGGAAGTCTGTTCCAGCATCACCATATTTTTCTAATAATTACAATGGTTATATGCCTATTTCATATGCAACAGGCATTAAGGATTGTTATGCAAATGCTATTAATCAAGATTCTTTGAATTTGTCTTTGGATACTCTAACACAGGTATGGTTTATTTCAAATTAGTCAACAGGTAACTCTAAGATATTGTACCTCTTCCTTCTGATTTCATCTCGGGTCTTACGGTTAGATGTGTGGTAAAGGCTTAAAATCTAAGGGTTACCAATTTGACCGCTAACATAACAACATACAGTATAAAGAATAGTTAATTATACATTTTTCATTACATTATATTTCAGGGGTTGAATATGAATATGCTCAATCCAATGGGACATGATAATGAATTAATGTGTATTCCGGATTATCCATTGCCATTGGAGCCAGTGTGTGAAATGACTGAATTACCCCCAGAAACATCTACATCAAATTCTCCAAGTAAATATGATGATGATGTGCAATGCTTGACCCCAGGTCCCAAGATAACACCGAAGCCCCTATCGGCTCTTAAAAACTCCATTCCGAACCTCGGTCCTCTTCTCAATTCCAATGCCTTAAACAACATCATTCAAATGACAGAAAATGATGTTGTCGTCAATAAGGTTACCGGCGGGCTCAAATTCAAGGTGGATCCTTCAACGTTGTCTTCCAGCAAAATGTATAAGCTTCCTGATGGTCGAGTTTTTGCAATTAATATTAATCCTAAAATGCCTGGTGGATATTCGGCTACAATTGTTTCCGTGAATGATTCCGTTAATCAAGGCAGGAAACAACGACTTATGAGTCGAGGTCGAGGAAATGCAACAAGAGCATCGAAAACACCTGTTGTAAGCAGAGCACAGAAACCAAGTGCAAAACAAACAATTGTGTCCAAAAATCAAAATGTTTCATCTTCCGATGAACAATCTTCGAGTTCAAAGAAAAATGCTAATTCACCTTCATTAGAATGGTTTAAGTTCAATTTGTGCGAGGCTGTTGAATTAATGGATTATGTCCGTAAAAGATTAACTAAAATCCAAAATACATCTTTAAATATGAGAAAGAAGAGTCCGGTTGAAATAAAAGAAATGAAATATGTTTTTGACCAGTTACTAAAGACATCAGAAAAACGGTTCGCTTGTCTTCGTAGAAATCTAGATAGTGAATATAAAACTTGGTTGAGTAATAAGAATTGTTTAGAACTTCTCAGCGACGATGAAGATGTACAGATATTACATAGTGAACCTAAAACACTCAACCCTGAACCAATTTTCATTGATGAGAATTCCAATGATTCAGTCAAGGAGAGTACAGCTCCTCAGGATCCTTTCATTGATGTTGTCTGTTCAGTGATTAAAAATTCTGAAGACATATCAAAATCACAAAATACAGAAAAACAAGAAGATCAAAAAAGTTCAGAAACAGAAGTAAATGCGGAAAATTGCAATGAAACCAATTTAGAAAACAATGAAAGTATTGCACAGAATGATACTGAAGAAAATGAAAATGACGCAGTTGATGATCAAAAGACGACAGAAGCAGATGTTAGCAATGAAAATGAATCTCTTGAAAACGACACCAACAATAAAGCTGAAAGCGAAAATGAAATGATTGCCAGTGATAGTAATCACCATAACCATGAATTAAATGATGATAGTGTTTCTAAGCCTGATAGTGATGTTGTAGAGTGCATCGAAGAAGACAAAACCCATGGTGTTAATGGGAAGACCAATGTGACGGATGAATCTGAAGAAGTACAGGCACTCTCCAATGGGAAGTGTTTAATGGAAGTAAATGATGATTTGATTGAAAATGATTCATGTACATAAGTAAGCCTAAATCAATATATGTGACATTCAATAAACAATGACTTTACTATAATCATCATCTCTAGTGAAATATTGAAGTTCATTGAATGTTCTCATTCGAATGAAAAATATAGCTGACGAGCGGTTATGTAGATAATATGTTTTATATATATTATTATGTATTGTCTCTAATCGTGTTTTAGTGTGTTAAATGTGGATTAATCATTTGCTGACAGACACCTATAAACCTACACCTTTAATTAATCCACTGATTAATACTCATTGTTGATGTCATTGTTAAGTTATTGATAGAAAATAAAACAATTACTTACATTGCTTAGTGAATGTTGCAGCTAGAGTTGTTTTCTATAGTATTCACATGTGCCTGACCGAGAACAACAATAAATCATAGCACAAATACTTAAGCTGGTTCTTATTTTTATACTTTTGACCACTTATTTGATTATGTCTTTATATAAGTTTCCATTTAGGTTGACTTAGGCGTAAATAGCGATTATACATACAGAATCATTCTACATGTAAATAATCCATTAAGATGTAAGCATTAATGAAAATCTTCATTATTTATGTTAAAATACTTTAATAATAAATATCAAACACAAACATTGAGTTTTATTTAACATCATATTTTTTTAAAGATAATCAAAGCTTAATTAACTAGAGATTTTATATTAGAACTTTGAATAAATGAATTAAGTAAACTTTTACAAAGCACATTCAGATTATCAGGTGACTAAACAGCAATTACTATACAGACATTCTTGTGTAGTTACTTACATTACTTTGCATTGCATACACTCTGATACATTTTAAAACTAATGACTTATTCTTGCAATAAACATATTGAGTAAATTTACAATATATAAATAAAACAATTTAAATTATAAATAGTAAAAGTAAGCAATAAGTTTTAACCATTAAAATTGTCATAAACAATGCAGAGTCAACTGGTATGTATGATGAAAAATAATTGCTCGTGATTGATTTTCAAAAAAATTATATGTATTTGTACCATATATAAATAACACAATTGTTAAATAATGAGTCCTTGTAAATACAACTGTATTAAAGATGTTGTGAAGTGAGGTATACATTTGTTAATATAATATCGAGCAATGGATTATTTATCCATTATCACATTTTTCATATAGTATGTATAATATCAAAAAAATAATTTAATACCTAAACTGTCCTTTTCTTCCTCGTTCATTGTGATATACTCGGAGCGGTGTGTAGCTACCATTTGTTGTTCCATTGGTGTTTAATCCTGAAAAACATAATCTATTACAATTCATACTTAACATTACTGTGTACAATTACTGCTTCAAGGATAAAAAGTGCATCAACTGTAAACATTCCTGCATCTCTGCATTATACAGGTTTGTGCACAGCGACGGATACAAAAAAAAATATCTATATACAAATGCAAAGTTTATTTAAACTGATGATACAAATATACAAGACAATGCCATATTATTATTAAAAAGGTTACAATTGTGGATCTCTTCATTAAAGGATGAATATTGCCCTCTGTGCCCCTAAGGAAGTTTCCGTGCCCTTAGTTATTAAATGTTCTAACCAGGTTTTTTTATCATTCATATATGTATAAGTGTTTAAAATAATAAATGTTGTGCACTAATACTTTATCATGCATCATCAAAATATTGAAACGTTAAATGTTCAGGTAGTGTTCATAGTAAAATATATTTTATTTGAAGTGCTGACTAAAATTGACACATCAATACCTTTCAGTTCAGTTTCCACAGTGCTAGCTGTTTGTAAATATTGTTTATGCTAATAATTTATATATGTATGTATATTTAATAAATGTACTCTTTATGATGATTTAATAAAAAAATAATTTTACCTTGCATCAATACAGGGTTTGGAGGTCCTGTAGTAGACGCTCTGCACTTCGGAGCTAATACAAAATGATAAAGGCACAAATATATAATAGCTAGAACGCCAGAAACTGCTGCCATTATTTTATACAGTTGATGAAGTTCTTTAATAAGAGGACCAGAGTTAATGACCAACCCAAGTATTGCTCCCAAGCACCGTCCTACAAAATATTGAATTATAAGCAAAATTGATCACAGTTTAAGCCATATATTTATATTAATTAAGGAATCTAACCAATACAAAAATGAGCGATGATTGGTAATGCTTGACCAGTACTTGTGTATTTCCTTGGGATTAAATGTCTAAAGTAAAATATTGCTGTAACCCACATCAAACTTAGAGTGAAAACATCGAAGATTTCAAAAAAGAGAATCCACCATGGGTCGTCAATCAAAGCAGTTCCTGTAAATAGCAATTAGAGAAAAAAAAAGAAAACAATAAAATTTGCATGCAATGGTATACTTACCACAGTACTTTATAATATAAAATGTAAGAGCTCCAATGAATATATTGGAATGGCCACAATAATCTACCAGATATTCTGCCTTCCATAGAACTGGAATAGCTGGAATTGCACCAACTACCATTGATAAACTTAATAAAAGGTTACTTCCGTGAAGTTCAAACACAAACCTGAAATCGTTAGAAATTACAGATATGGCATGAACGTAATATCAGTAATTAAATAATATAAACTTACGGGGCTCGGTATATTTCAAGAGTACTCCAAAAAACTCCCAGAACTACAAGAACAACAAATACAGCTCCAATTTCAATACTGTATCTCCTGATTGTATTCATAGGAAGTGCAAGCATTCCTGATTTGGTGTGCCACCACCATTCCGGTGGAGATAATGGCATACCACTGAAACCCAAAACATGTATTAATTGGTGTCATAAACCTCAATTTATGTATCATTTAACTAACTTTGAACAAATCATAATAAGAGCAGCTATAATGAAGAGGCAAACTGCTGACATGATGGGTGCAATATAAGGATAGTTATTATTTGGTTCTAATTGATCTTGTAAAATTCCAATTAGAGGAGGAATCAGAGCAATTCCTATGACACCAAAAGCTAATTGTCTGCCTACATCACCTCGTCCGATCGATGTTTCTCTGGTTGCAATAACACAAGCAGTACAGAAAAGACACAGAGCTGCCGCAGTGAACAAATCTCCTAAAGATCTAAAATGATAAATATTATGTTTTATCTCATATCTATGTATTGTGAATTTCACATCCTTTTAATTTTGTAAATATCAAAATCTAAAATCACATCTACCGCAATGTTAAATAGGACCAGAATGTGAGACTTAAATCTCCAATAAATCCTTTACAATGAGCTTCCGCCAAGACACTTTTTGGAGAATCGTACGGATCATCTACATCACATTGGATTATTGGACTACATGTTCCATTTTCTTCTTCAGCTGCCAGTGAAGGAACTAGACTTGGAGGAACTATACATTGGAAGTGTCCACCTATAATTTATATAATTGCTTTTTAATAAAACTTCACACTTGATATTTATATAAAAATTAAAAATGAGAACAGTGTTGACACAGAACAATGTTTTGTTCACTACACTAACATTATTCACAAAAATAAAAGAACCTACCTAGCTTGAATGCGCACCATTGAGTTTTGTTTTCATCACCATACTCTTTTTGAACTGCAGGCATTAGACTAGTTTCCAGTACTAATTGTTTTGTAGACGAAGAGTACGCCTGACAAAGAGTTAGTTGAGCATTATCTTTACTGTGACACAGATGTGGAGGAGGAATGCCTAATGATGACACTTCTCTCTTTTCTCTATCAAATGGAAATTCATCATCCTGCAATAGATATGTAAACTTAATAAACATGCTACAAAAAATATATTCAAAAATAATTAACAATAATTAATCAAAAATAATTAAGTGAAAACTCACCGGTGATACATCTGGATCAATATCAAAGTCTAATTCATTGCTATCTTCAGCATACTGTTCTCCTTCAGCAGTTGAAGTTTCCTCTTCCACATAAATATATTTTGCAACTGGAGGTTTTTCACAAGCATACTTGCAGTTAGACAATAACAGGTGTCCAATCTAAATATTGAAAATGAATTTATTACACTTGTTTGTGGTACATAAATAATAATAAAATAAATTTGGGTGTCAGATAAGGGGATGTTTCATCATTCAGTTATTAGAGTTAACAGGATAAATATTAAATATAACACTGAAACACCTCCAAAGTAAATAAATTGTTATACCTTTTCATCAGTCCATTGTGCACACATTTTTTCTTCAGTGCACATTTCTTGAAATACTGTAGCTTGATTTGCATCACACATGAATGTCACAGATGGTCGACGGGCCTTAAACAAAATACATTTGTTCATTAGATTAAACTAACTTAAAAATAGAGCGATTTTGATAAGTATACTTGCCGGTAGTACTTTTAAATGAGGCACAGTGTACAGAAGACCATAGAATAAAGCAGCGAGCACTAAACATGCAGCAAGCATGAATCTCAAAATTCCATTTCCTTCACTGCCTCCTATTCGAATAGCTTTGGCATTGGTTGTGGTTTCACACCCTCTTCCCACTGAAAGTCTAATTCACAACCAAACACATAAGTTCGATATAGAGACACAAACAGTATAAGAAAGAGATAAGTATTTACCTGTCTGCTAACGGTCCAAATATCAATGGACCAAAAATAGCTACGCATGGAGCTACTATGCATATAACACAAGTTTCATATAAAGGTAGTCCTACAGCAAGAATGTGACCAGTGAGATAAGGGAAAAGACATCCTATGCCTAAAAATAAAATATTATTATTTATAAATGCTAATAACGAAAGCTCTCTTAACACTTAAAGTTGTCTTTGAATTGTAGATCTATTGAAATTCATAATACAAATAAAACCTTTTATATAGAAATAATTGATATTCTTACCTGCAAAGAAGGCAAACGATACACATTTTAATGATATTAAATTACTATTGATAAATTTATTCATTTTGGTCGGTATTTTTCTCGATTCAATTGAATTTTTTCAAATCCAGCTGTGAAATTCTATCTCCAACCCATGTCCAGAACGGAATCTACACAGAGAAAAAAAAAGTTAATTGGCTATTCAGATTTTGATGATTATTACAGATGATGAGTCTGCTTGTCTTTGAAGAAACCGATAACAACAATCAAAATAAGATATACACGACATAATAAACAGTAGGTATTATATTTTATATAATAAATAAATACTTATAAGACCAGATGATAATATTTGATTTGATTAAGAGACATACGACATATACATTATATGTTTATGACATATGTTTTTACTGTGCGTATTTTAACGTGACGTGACTTAAACACAGTGAAATATGTATTAAAATTCACTGCGCGTTAAAATAATAAAAAACGTGCATTCGCAGATTAAAATCATATGTTTACCTGTATTGTGTTTTAATCATATTTTTCATGGTCTACTAAATCTAACGGAACGGCATCGGTTATTTCGCATTACAAAATAATAGATTGTTTCGTAGGATACCTAGTAGTAAGTACGCACCGAGGAAAATCTATTAATAGAGTATGTAATTGAAAACAGGCTCAGAGTTTGGTCTCCTCAGAAATATTGCCATACATTAAACAAATTAAATTATGTACCCAAAATTGTTCGAAAAGATCGTTTTTGAAAATGAATTCTACTCGATGTTTTTAGTTATACCTAAATGTGTATTTGGAGGGTGCGCCGTGAGATCAGGAATATTTCAGGAGATGTTTTTCCAAAGGAACTCTTTCATAATTGAGCTAGGGGGAGCGGGATCATTCCCAGAGGATACACTTGAATCCGTCAGGTTTCTAAAACGACACAATTTAAAATTCTAGTTATAATAGAGCGAGTCTCTGCTCCGTAGAGACTCCTTATTATTTATCTTGATTTTCATGTCGTCTATCAAATATATTTTCAACAGGGATTATAGTTTGAGAGATATTTATGTGACATCACCCAGCAATTTATATTGAAGGTACAATTATACTGACGCCCACAAAATGTATTCAATAATTACAATGTGCTGATGTCAGGCGGCAAAGGCGACGATCTAAGTTCATGTCCCATCTATCATTTTAAGCGATATCAAATACACGTTTGAGGATGAGAATTATTTTAAGAATACTTTTAAATACATAACACTTTATAATGTACGAACTGATACCAACGTAATTGAAATTATGCGTCTAGTCTTTTAAAACAATTTATATTACGATGCCGAAACAGACTATTGCTCGGACGTATACATTTTTGAGGAATAATCTGTGAGTTATTTTGTATTCAAATATTTATTATGTTCGACTGATCTACAATTATGCATTATGGCGTTGTATAGTATGGAAAGTTCGGCGATGGATGACATTGTTGTATGTCAATCATAAATTGGCAAGGTGACCCGAAGACAGTTAATAGAATTTGTAGTGAAGAATGTAGCTTAGTGTGTCGTAAAGAATGTAGTAAAAGCATACAGCATAACACTTTGTATAACTGAATGCATAGAACATGGCGTCGCGGCGCCACCGACATCATGAAATTATATCGTCTGCGCCGAATCTATGTATTAGAGATTAGTATCATTTTTATGGTTTTGCCCCACTTAAACTTAGACCCCCAGCATATCGACCTGTCAGACATGAAGCCGTAATAACATTTCACTATTAACACGGCGATAACATTATTATGTCATGACTCGTGAAATAAGGCGAGGCCATCTTAAACAACCTGCGAGTTTACATTAAACTATAATCGAGATCATTATGCGTTAGATAATTTATGCATTACGTACTTATGATTAGGACCGAATATTATTTTACTGCGATCGCAATAGTTACGAGATGAATGATTCGATTTAAACGTGGGCGCGACTTGGGAAATTGATAGTGAATAAGCAAGCTTAAAATGCCGGTTCAGAATTCATCAAGAACCAGGGACAGTCAACACAAATGGCTAATAAATGCATATACAGTGAGTGGTGGGTGTGGTTCGTGTCCCAGTGCTATTAGAATACATAGAAGTATTGCCTTGGTGGATGGAGAAGGTGGTGTAAGCTGCAAGCACTGACCCTTACTTCCTGGAGCGTGTCCATAAAGTTCTAATTAGTATTCTATTGACTTATAATCGTACCCTTGTTCTATGCATTGCATATTGGATATTGATGGAGTAGATTTATTTTTTCATCTGTGACAGCAACTTGTTTTATATACGAGTACCTATTAGTTCTATTAAATTGTACATGAATGTTTGTCTATGAATGGGCGACCTCAGCTGTCAGTTTTCTTTTAGTTTGATGAATTTCCCTTTTCCCCTAACATAGAATATAAAGTTACAAGCACTTGCGTGATATGATATTGGAAACCGTTCACCCCACTTGTACGTTTACATTTTTTGTTTATGGCACTTCAACGGGATTACTATTATTACACGTGTAATCTGAGAAGAATTTTTTATGAAGCCTTAACATTTATTCTTTTAAAAAGGCTATATGTCTGTGATTAAAGGAACTAAACAATTAACAGTAAGAATTAATTTATTTTAAATATTTCAATCCGGGGCACATTGATTATTTATTTATGTAAGATAATAAATGTGGGGGTTACCTATTAAGTATACACTCATACAGGTGCATTTTATTCCCCCTAATCACTTATCCATGTGTCTTTACATTTACACGTGTGCCTAATGCATTTTCAATATTTTGCATTAATTGATATAATTAAGTGATTACGAATTTAAAACGTGTAAGGATTTTCTATATAAAACATGTTCGATACATACAAAATAACTACAAAGAAGTGCCTGACTGCAATAAGAATGTCCAGGACTCATTGTGCAAATTGATATATTCTTAGATATACCTACATACATCGATGAGGTACTTGTGATTGTGTTTTGGGGTTTAACAGGTGTACAATTTACAGTAGCAAGTATACTTGGTTGTGTTTGATAGTTTGCGCGTGCGTGTCTCAAGAAATACGAACGGTCGTTTTATATTTCTTATTTATAGAACACCAGTCGCTGAACTGGGAAGTCACTAGATTTCTATTATTTGCCTCCAGTGTTATGGAAACACACAATAAAGAAGCTGTTAATCTGAATCTTTTATTACTAAAACCCTCGATGTATACGAACGAAGCTTGAGCTAGTGTGGTACTTGTTATAATATTACATATATAAGAAATTAACATGAATGTTTCTAATTTTAAAGTAGGCACCTAAAAAGACCCCCTCGTCTAACCAAAAAGACACGTGGGTGTGGGGAGAGAACGGTTTATACATAGAATTATTTATGAGGGCTCTATTCCAAAACTAATGTCCATATGCATTATTATTATCACGCAACACTGCTTCTGACGATGATACCTACATTTGAATACATTTATTTATGGATTATAGTTACGGCTAATTAAGAGATTTCTTATTGAAATGTTTCAAAGGCAATAAATGGGAAACATTTAAAAAAAAAACTTTCCAGATTAAAAAAGCGAGAAACGGGAGAATGTTTACGAATTAAAAAACCGTATTATTATATTTTTTTATTAAAATATTCAAAATACTAACACTAATTAAAAACTAAAAAGGATGTTTAAAATAAAGTATAATAATTAGTAATGATTAAATATAGTGCGATTTCAATTAAAACAAACAAGTGCTATGGCATGAGTTTGATCAATCATGTTAGTGAAAGGTATGAATGTTGAAGAAGTCTTGGACCACTTCCGTTTGATATTTTTACGATGCCTTGCCGATGAAATAAATACACACATAAAAATAAACCTTAAGCGCGAGAAGAATTGTTTATTCCCACTTGTGTCGGCGGAGGGGCCCTCCATTAACTGTTTTATTATAAGCAAACCAGTTATTGTAAGTAAGGGTTAGAAAAAACAACGCCGGGATTTTATGAACAAAATAAACAAATTGATTAAGGATATTCGAGCAAAGTTTGTTTGAATACTTTAGTGGCGTTGACTGATTCGAGGGCGGCGAAGGCTTTGTGTAGTACCTACTTTTCCTGTAATTATTTTATGTGTTCGTTGACGTAAAACGAGGGACAGTAGCTCCTGGCAGCTGGAAACCAGTTCCTGAGCATCCTGGCTACAAGTGACCCATTGTTGCATTGTCTTGGACATTTTTATTGCATTCGGAGGAAACAGACCAAGGAAGCCGACCACCTTCCAACAATCATAATAATACACACACCCGCTGACTTGTAGCGAGACAAATTTATAATATATTATAAAATAATGCTTTAATGGTATTTATCATCAATTTATGGTTTTGTGACAATAGATAAGATGTTGTACTAGAGTGTTCAATAGGGACGTGACTGCGGTCAAGGTATTCTATAAAGTGGACTCATTTAACGTATTATATACAATTTGTGGTCGCCTATTGACTTAGCACGTGGTTAACCAGCTAAATGTATTATTTTGTGTCCCTATTAGGGATTAATATATTATTATTATTAAATATACTTTATGATTTAATTATGTTGTTTAGCGAAGTACAGCTGTTTATAGGAAAGGCTGTTCAAACAGCGCAATTTACAGTCAGTTCAGCTACTGTACGTTTTGTTTTGAGTTAAGAAATAATACAACAGGCGGTGAAAATACATATATATGTAGATACTGCAGTTGCAGGCTTGGTTATTTTTATTTAATATCCAAGAATCAGGATAGGCGAGGAAGAATTCATTGCTGATTCAATTGGCGTTTTGTTTCGAGGCGGCAACCGATGTAAGACTATAACGATAAAAAGTCAATTACATATTATATTAAAACAGGAGCTACCAGATTCCTATGCGAACAAGCCGACCAATAATTGCCATCGAATTTGTTTTTATTTATAATCATCAACGGTCGGGCTTCAAGACATACCCTATTAGGTACATATTGATTTAAAAAAGTTAGATATACTAGTAATGTAGGTACTTTTGGTAAAACATTATCAATATGTATAATGGCGAGGAGAGTGTGTGTTAACATAACATTAGTAGGGTGTAACTGACAGGCTCTCCCATAACACTATGTCTAAAAGGATGGAGACTCGATACCAAAACCATAACAATATCATGTGTAGGTATACAAGTATTTAGTAAGAAGCTATTATATACTTTCATAACTATTTATTCATTTTACATCGTAAACTTACAGAAAAATTCAATGCATTATAATGGTATGATCGTGACGGGTTTTGAACTCTTGCCTTTAAAGGATATCCCAACAAGAGCACGCTTCTCTTCTCAGTGTAGACGTTGCAAAGTGGTATTTCAACTCAATTGTCATTAATAAATTTATAAAATTCAACTATAACTGGTATTACTTTACTATACTAATTGGTAATATGGTTCCGTGAGAGAGATGAATGAATAAAGTTAGTTTGATCCCTTGAGCCACACTAATTGTTTGAATGCGATACAAGATTCTAGGACCGTAATCAATTAGAGAGACGAGAAACAGATGATGACTAACTAAATAATACGAGAACTAACATCTATTATGCTTTTCTAGTTCACATTTATCCCTATAACAACCATACCGACGAATGTAAATACTATCGGAGATCCTAACACTAACGCAGCGGTTTATTTTGTGTGATGTGTTTATTTTGGATTAATAACTCTTATAAATCAACGCTTTTACAAAAGGTTCATTCACGTAATAAATCAAAATGTAGTCGAAGTCACACACTGTCATATTGTATTGGGGTGTATATTTTCAACCCCAGTTTTTCGTTCCCGACAGTTAAATCCATATTATGTATTGTGCAATTTGATATTTAAATGAAAATTAGTTCAACAATAAGGGTCAATCCAATTCATAATTGCGTTTGTAATTTAGGTAGTTGAATGTGTCATCGATATATTGCAGAATTTATCAATACAAGTTAAAATATATTTTAATAAATACATTTCCAACACGAAGTAGGTTATATGTATTACATTTAAATAATAATATGGGAAGGTTGTGCAATATTACTGCATTTAATTATACAAAGTACAGACATTAATAAATAATTGAATATTGCATTCAAGTCATAAATCAAAGTATTTCAGAAAAACACTTTAATAGTAAATATATTTATTTAATACCGACTCTATGTACACATATACAGCATATTATTTGCGATTGAATAGTAATTCTTATTTATAACAGTCACATAGATCGAATAAATGAAAGCATTATTTTACATGTACATTTTTAAATGACTTGTTTGTTATATAACATAAATACATGTTTTAAATATATTTGTTAGTTAGATTAATTGAAATAGTTTTATAGTAAGTCTAGGAGTGGTAGACCGATGGGAATAACGGTTAAAGAGCGATGACCGGTTCGTTGGATGAAGCACTTTTTATTACATCACGCCTCAAATTGGACTTTTGAAGTTTTTTTTAAATTAAAATGCATTTTGACGAGTATGAATTATGGTGGCTGTCAATAATATAAACAGATGAAAATATACACTTTTACGAAATAAATACAATAAGAAAAATAATAATCTTATTTATTAAAATAACAACCGCGTCGTAAATCCTTTCTTAATTTTAATATGTACTAATACATATATTGTATAAATATAAATAAACATCTACGCCGCGAGAGGCTTTTTAGGATGTGTTTTGAAATTCGGTTTTACGAAATTTTACGTGAATTTTATGAATTTTACGAAAGTTTTTGATTCTTTACGTACATTAAATTTGCGATAATCTTATTTGGGTTAGGTGAATCGCACTGTTTTAGTAGGTTCCTTCTACAGTGTAATTTTACTGCTTACTATAACTATTTAGTGTGGTTAAAAAATCATTAATAGCTAATGTTATGGGGCCGGTTATGAGGACGGTTAATATTATCGATAATTTCATTATAAATAGCTATTGAGTCATGAAATCGTTGAAACGACAAGAAATTATTAAATAAAGCAATGCTCTGTCTAGATAAGAAATTTCTCTTTTTTTAAATTAAAATAAGAATAAGTCAAGGTCTGAATAATGTACACATGTATAAACAATTATGTGTTGTGACCTGATTCAGGGGTCGGGTCGTTGCCATTACTAAAACTAATCAGCTCACAAGAATTATGCAAATTATATGGCCAAACAATATAAAAATACTACCTATGGGTTTAGATACTAATTAATGAATACACCATTTACTAATGTGTGTTTTATGCCAATCTTTTGAAATAGTTACCCACACCAATGGCTATAATACAAGGTTGATTTAGACATATTATTAAGCAAAACAAACAAATATTTTTCTTATTTGAAATTAATGAAGTATATTTATTTTTATATATAGTTTTAGGATATCATTGTTTGGGTATGTTAACAGTATTATAGTAATTATAATATGTAAAGATTAGTTCTAAAAAACATAATAAATACAGTGGAGTCTCGATAACTTGAATTTCAAGGGGGCTGAAAAAAAAACACTTTATCAAGGAGTTTACACTTTATTGTGCAAGTAGCACACAAATAACACTATAAAATAGACCAAATAAAATTAATACAACGTCGAATATGTAAAACCAGTTTTGATTTAAGATATACATAATATAGTAAGAGTAGTCTAGAGCCAAAGGCTGAAACTAATCACAGGTGACTAAAAAATCATACTACAGATGATTTTAACTCTATAGAATGAAATATATTTCGAGCTAGTATTGGTTTGTCTTGACTCTTGATAAATATGATATCGAGCACATGTCAAATAGATTGATCGATCATAATCATAGTACTACCTAGTATTAAAACAATGCTATAATCTTTATAAAACTGATTTACTCCTAATATTATAATACAGCATTAAACAGTGCAAACACGTTAGTAACAAAACATGTTGACCTTTATTAATAGAAATGCATAAACAAAACCGTTATAAGAATGACGTCATTTTTGACAGAATTTTCGTGGGTTTAAAAAGTATAATCAGTTTGTGTAGTTAGGTATTTAAATCATTTAGTATTTAATTTATTTTTTTACTTAATAAAATAAGAACATTCCTATCTGACCATTAATTATTTGAACTAAGTATGTCTTTGTTTTCTCTACTCAATCACTGTCAAACACGAAGAAGATGGCTTGGATAAAATATATGTACTTCTTGTATTACAATTCTTGTAAAGCACACGATAAGTTTATATTATAGATTTAATAGAAAGCTCTTAAATGTCGCGACGGAAACCTGAGACATTTTCTAGCTTGATGATACGCGATTCAGAATAAAATTAAAAGTCTTTCTGGTAAATTAAATTATTAAGTCGAAAGAGTAGAATACTGTTTATTGTCAATTTAAGTACATACGATTTACAATTGTTCACGGTTTTTATTGAGAGTGGGCGTGGAAACGGCCAACACCTACGAGAATTCTTTTATTCAACATTTAATTTCGTGAGAGTGATTATTTTATACCTATAATACGCGGTTATTTTATAATAGTAACTGAAAATTTATGTTCCACGAATGACGGTGTTTTGATGATACCGAATATAATTTAGTAATGTGACCAAACTTTGTCGTACTACTAATTTCGTAATCCGTGAAGACGACTTAACATTTTAAAATTTAGGAAAAAACGAAACCAATTAGGAAGGTCTAAGAAGTTGACAGCTTTTATTGTGACGAAGCAATGTGAATTTCCCGAATAGGGTGGCTCTGATTTTACCGGTATTTTAACATTATTTTTGACATTTCGAGGCGTGTGTAAGAGTATGTATATGGTATTTTTCGCGATGACATCATGGCGATGTCAGGAGTCGTATTCAAAACGATTTAATTGGGTCAAAAAGCGTGTTAGATCTGTTTTGTATAACAAACACACCGTTCGTTGTTAGATATGTATGTATATATTATTGTTAAAGACTATCACACGCAACACAACACTATGGCCGCTGTGCATAAATTAAACGATACTACTGTCACGCTTGATAATTACAAAATAACGTTATTTTACACAGCTTACGTATCAGGCTATTGTACCCAGACACTGGGGGTTGTTATCTCAACCACATTACCTTCACAATTTCATTTAACTAACGTTTAGCGATTTAGTCACACGGTCACTAATAATTTGGATTCCTTTCATATTGTTGTTTATGCGATTCATATGATAATTTTTGTCGGTACTCTCTATAATAGGTCTTCCTTCTCTGTTTTATAAATGAGTATTTCGTACACCTAACGGATATCAACTTCCTCACAAAAAAGTCTTACTACTTTTTACTACTTTACGTACTTTTTAGGTAGACGAAATAATCATCGCGTCATACATGATCATAACTCTCCGTATATTTGTAAAATACTAGTAACGTTAAAGATTATAAGGTTATTGTTATTTAAACGGTTGTTTAGTTTGTAACCCGTTTTCAATATTCGCAAACCGGATGAAGAGAACGCTCTGGCAACACTCGACAATATGTATGTATATCCCGAGTCCAGAATTCCGATCCAGAAACACGTAATGGTGGCAAATTCAGTCACAACTAGCCTTGGTAATAATATTCAATGAAAAGACGTGGAGATGATGTCACGAAGCCAACACTGTACGACCACCGGTGACATCACCATCTCGTTCTAGAATCTAGCTACATCTGCAGCCATGTCCCACTTTTACATCGTTTTTCATATACCAGAATATAACACAAATAAATGTATCAAAATACTAAGATAACGATACGATAATACATACTAAGCATTATTAACACCTACGAGAATGCAGTGCCTTTGCCAATTGCCTATGTACCTACATATGAGGCACGTATCATATATTTATTTATTATGTAGGTATGTGAAATAAAATAAAATTGTGCTACAGAGCGTATGTATGTATGTATTTTTTATGGGTGTTTATGCCCGTATGTGTATTTGAAAACATAGCGTCATCACCATACGCAGCTATTGTTAGTGAAATTTGATATTACTGTGCTGAAAAACTATTATTTATTCATAATTTACAATGATATAATATATACATACAGAAGAAGAAAGATACAAAAAAGATCAGACTGCAATATCGTATTAGCATGACAGGAGGCTGTCCAAGGCGCTATGGCGATACCGCAGTCCTAAAGGAAAGTAAAATGCAATATACAAACATCTATCCATGCAAGCCTGCGTTCTATCTACGAATACGCAGAGATTGGATGCAGTGGATCGTCCAGACCTGAATCCATGCTGTGCTTCGGACAGATATGGTTACAATTGTGGACAGAGTTTCCAGTATAACACTCTCTCTAATAACTTTGGTAGGACGGAGAGAATGGCGATGGGTCTATAGTTGGAAATATCATCTGTGGGTCCTCCCTTGTGCACCGGCATGACTCTAAACAGTTTCCATCTGGTCGGAAAACGCCTTGTCTGCAGAATCAAGTTAAATATGTGGACCAAGGGAGACAAAGAATTGAACGACAATCAACCAGGAGCCAAGAGGGCACAATATCTGGGCCGGTGGATGATCCCATACCATCTAGTGAACGACAGATATCTGTCACATCTAATTGTAACTATGACATCCTTTGTTTATTTATTATAATAACAATATTTAATATTGTACCAAGGATTAAGTATGTAATACAAATATGTATGTATGTAGATGTAAACAAATTTCCAAGAATAGCAAAGGAAGTTTAGGTTTATTTTTAAATTATAATATTACGTATTTTCCTCGCTACTATAGCAGCAAATACTTGTTATTCATATAATATTTATGTGAAATCAGTTGAACCAATCAGAGATTTTACATAATTTAACATTATATTAAAGGGAAATAAAATGAATTAACCTCGATACACCAATCATCTCAGACAGGACGAGATTGTATAGTTTTTGGTCTACAAACATAAGAATTAAAGAGTAGTTCTAATAGCACGTTATTATTATATTATTAAACCGAATTAAGTTCAAGATATTATAATACAGTGATTATTATTCCAGATTTTCAAGCTTTATGGTGGACTGTCGTAAATTAAGTGGCGTGTTTGGGATATCGATCTTTTCTATGTAAATGCGTGCTTGCGTACACTGTTGTAAAAATAAAATACGCTTGATTTATTAAAATGTTAATTGTGAAATATACTAGTTTCATAACAATTTAATAACTACATACTATTGGACAAAGAAATGTTTAGAGAAGTAAAGGCGGTAAAAGGTGGTATGAAGCTATGGAGGTCACAGGCGAGACGAGGCGTGTCGTCTTGTAACTCTTTGCCAACATAATCAAATGTTCTAAATAACTACTTATATGTATGGCTTTAAAATTAATACTAATAGTAAAACAGGGCAACTTTTAAAATGACCAATAAGAGAACATATGCCGGTGTGAAGATCTGTTTTGGAAAGACTATAGAGCTGCAGGGACAGACTAGATTATGTTTTATTAATCAATCGATACTTTGTTAAAGTAGTGAATTCTTCCCACAGCCAGGTTTACCGCTACAGTTGGAATCCGCTATACAATCGCTTTGTATGCATAATTGCCGACATCTTTAGTTATAGAACATATGTATTCCCAATCAGCCATCTTCACAGTGGGTTAAATAACATCAAAGGAATATTTGAAATTGTACGTACAAACACTCGATTCTTAATACGCCTTCTTGTTTTCATCTCTTGCAATTCTAATCAGACTTTGAAAACTTACACATCCGTTCACTACGTATCTATTATATTGTGTCTCATCAAGAGTTTTAGAGAAAATTGGTGTAATTATTTTTTAGGCAAGTAGCAGTAGTTAAATTTGACAACTATCACCTATACTTATTCTGTTTATTAAAAATTATACACTTTACTAAAGAACAACGCGTTATATGTGTGACAACTTTAAAGAAATGAGTATAATTACGTCGAGTTGAGAAAGCCCACTTTTTAAATATTTTTTCTACAATTACGTTTTTTGTCCCATTTCGAAAGTAAAAATTTGCTTTTATCATAGACTAGAGCCTCGAATGACTTAATATCGGTATAAAAGTAGACCAGAGGAAAGGGTGTGTTTGTGTAAATTTAATTAATAAGCAGGGAGTGGTGCCAGTAAAACGGAACATCCATTATGTACAAAGAACAGACATAATTGTGTCGTCTATTAATTGTTATTAATTAAATATAAAAGCGCGCAACGATGCGCGCTTTTATATTTATTCAGCGCATTTCGCATTTTACTATCGTTTTTTCATACATATATTATTAATGCATTTTGCGGAATAATCAAGAGGTAAATTAAGTCAATTTATGTTCTGGAAACTTGTGAGAGTTCCACACAATAATAATATTATTTGACTCGAAGCCGAGTTGGGGCGGTCGCCAAATCGTAGGTATAGATAAAATGAGTCACCATCGAAAATAAACGATTTAAAATTAAGACACGCACGCAAAGTGACTAGATTTGAATCCTGTTACCAACACTATACAAATAATCTGTTGATATTAACAGTACGACGGTTAGTAAAGAGTGTAAGATCCATCGGTAAGATACAGAGAGTCACATTCGGTGCAATGGAACGTGATCGGCTTTCTGAATGAGGATATAATATGTAACAGGTACTCATCAGGTAGTACATGCTTAATAAGTGCAAGATACTATCACAACAACTCCCATTCATAATAAAATAAACAATAATATTAGGTATTTACGATTCACAAAAATGTTTGGTTCGTGTAAACAAACACACGTGCTTTTAAAGGTCGAAATAATAACTTTTAAGATGCTGACAGCAACATTAACACCAACCCAATACTCCACTACTATAAAAACGCACATGTTGTTTGTTTACACGCACCTTACACATTGGTGGAAAGCACTTTGAGTATAATAAAGAGTAATTAATCAATAGTGGTGGACACTTGTCTTCTCTCCATGTATGTCAGATTGGAGAAAACAGAAATTAAATGTTCACAATTATAATATGCTTACTTTATAAATAAATCAATTTTGAATTCAAATTCATACCTATGGATATATTTTTATTAAGTAGGTAGGTAACCTGTACCTATAAAAACATTGTAAGACGGAATAATAGGATAGGTATGTGTCGTATTTAAACTTACATGGATATATCTTCGCTTCGATAATAAATATGGGGTATTAGGTTAATGTACCTTAAGATAAATCCAAGTACTTATGCAGTAATATAGGTAGGTACTTATAATATGATAAAGAGTCGTTTGACAAGTTCTCTGGAAGATGCGAAGAAGAGAAGGTGATCGTGAATATCTCAACACTCTTTCCTCGAAGTGTAAGTCATGAATCATGATAAATTCATTGTTATGCGTGAAGGTGATGTCACTTATTGGTAAAAATTGCACGGATAAATATTAAATAATATTTATAAGTCGAATAGGGAAGCTGAAGTGTGGTTATAAAAAGGCTAACCATTGTTAACACAACATCCACGAGACAGTATAAAGGCTGTATTCATGAGGACGAGGACACAATCACAAATCACAGGACTCGGAACAGACTCCCGCCGAGAACCACAGACCGACACAAAAAACACTCTTTAATATAAAACTACATATCTGTGTGATCTCATCTCCACTATTATACCAAATAAAACAATAACCGATAAAACTTTTTGATAATCCAATATTTTTTATGAATAGAATACGAAATGCACAATTATTATTGATTTGTTGTATGTATAGTTTAAGACGACCAGCGACGCAATTTAGTTTAAATCTTATATGGAATTACAAAAAGTGTAGCTACATAATATTATGTATGTATTAAGATTCAAATCCAAAGAAAAAGTACATGCTATTTTGTTTAAACGAAGAGTGGACTATTACTACATTACAAGATTAACCGTATATGTGTGTTGTATATAATAAATGAGTAAAAATAAGAAAAGTTTATGGGAAATGATATTCACTCACGCAAAAGTATGATCACTTGTTGTATCTATTATTTGCACACAATCCAATCCACAGAACCGTTTGGTAGCTTACTATCGTCAAATCTTCAATTTAATTTAGATTCGACAGAGCGCTATTCGGTTATTTTTAATTCTTATTGATCGCATAAGAACGAACACATCCCACCACTTTGAAAGTCGAGCGCGTACTAACCGGCACAAAATCGCCGCCTCACATGGTCGTTCTTAAAAAAGGCTTCGCAGTTCATTCACAAGTGTCGGAAAATTATTAATTTTCTATTAATTATTTTAATGATTGTTTTTATACGTATGGGGATGTTTTATAGCCTTAAAATAAAATGTATATATCTTTCATTTAAAAAAATATTTTATGAAATTTCCACATAGTATGTATCAAAAACTCTATAAAAATATTTATTGACTTACGAAACATTTTATATATTAATATTTATTTCAATTTACACATTCACACGCTTCACTCAAGCATAGTCTATGGTGCGACAATGTCTATGGTTTGTGCAATGTGCGAGTGACAGTGACAGTGACAGTTGAAGTCACAAGGAGAGCGAACATGTCGTCGTTCAGGAATGCAGCTAAAAGTCACCAGAAGGAACACCGAGAGAGAGACCAGCTCCAGGCCAGGAAGCATCTTGGACACTTGGAGAAGCACAAGGACTACAAGCTCAGGGCTGCGGACGCCAGGGACAAGAAAAAGACGCTCAATCTCCTCTCCAGGAAAGCTCTCAATAGGAATCCAGATGAGTTCTACTATCACATGGTCAACTCTAAAACCAAAAATGGGGTAAGGCACTAACTAACATTTCAAAATATCCAAAGCAATACTAATGTTTTCCATTTTGTTCTTAGCTTCACCATGAAATCAAGAATAGGGCTGAACATACTCCGGATCAAATTAAACTGATGGACACTCAAGATATACGATATGTGAATATGAAGAGAACCACGGAATCCAACAAAATTAAGAGATTACAATCTCAGCTTCACATGATAGACGTGGCCGATGCGACACCCAACAATCACACTTTTTTTGTTGATCATGCAAAAGAGTTGAAAAATTTTGATCTAGCCAAAAGGTTAGATACACACCCGGCATTGTTGAAGAGAAAGTCCAACAGGTTAAGGTTGTCTGATCTTGAAAATATCAAATTACCCAATATTGATAATGAGGTTTGTATATTATTTGCTTACATTGGTCATAAACAATATACTATTAATTATTTTTATTTTCATTTCTAATTTTAGTTGGCTAAAACACTGAAAAATGAGAGAAATCAATCATACAAAGAATTATCCAAGAGGATAGAGAGGGAAAAAGAACTTACTATAATTCAAACAAAAATGGAAATCAAAAAGCATTTGAAAGATAAAAAACTGAAAAAGCCAACATTGATAAAAAGCGGTACAAAGTCATCTGCTCCCGTTTTTCAGTGGAAGTATGAAAGAAAAAAATAAATCAATATTTTTGTAAAACTATATTTTCCTTTAATAATAATATACCTTAATTAATACATCACATTCACATTTATTTGATACTTTGCTTCTCAGTCTAATGAAATGCCCGTTGGCCGATTAGGCAAATACAATTACACATTTGTATGGTTGGCAAACCGACATTATTCAACATACTACACTAAATCACATTGACTACCATAAAACACATTTGTGTTCAGGATTCATTTTTGACCCCATAGGACATTTCCATGCATCCGCGAATTCCTTAGAATTGCTTAATGTTCCTATAACTCTTATTTTATTTGGACTATGAACACCTTCAACTAATTTTGATTTAAGTGCTCCAATGGTCGAGTTTCCACACCAAATCTGAAATAATTCAAATGCATTTTATGTGTGCACTATTAAATATCAAAGTTTTAATTTGCTATTTAAACATACCTGTGCAAAACCCAAAAAGAATAACTGTTCAGGTGAGTAATTTTCCATACTAGGAAGTCTAATTTTTGTTGATGATGGATTTCTAGCATTGTACAACAAATATGCATTTAATGCTGCCCTCAATCCTCCATTATCAGCTATGTTTTCTCCTTGTGTGTTGAACCCGTGAACCTAAAATATATTAACAAAATAATTTGTAAATGCTGTTGCTTATTTGGTGTATTGAAATATGTATTTTATTACTGTATAGTTTGGCAATTGAGACATGTGATACTGATTATATTGATCTATAATACATTGAACTTTTCCATGATAGTGTTCTAATGTTGCAGCTGACCACCACTGTTTCAGGTTTCCATGTTCATCATATCGCCTTCCTGTTAAATAAAATATTTTTGATAAAAATCATTTGAACTTAATTTTTATATTATATAACACACCTTGATCATCAAATCCATGAGTTACTTCATGACCCATTATAGCTCCGATTGATCCATAATTGATGGCTCTAAAAGTAAATATCAAATTTTTATAAGTATGATGGTGTAGTGAAAGCATTGTGAAATCGAATACATACTCTAATCCATTTCCGTAAAATGGTGGTTGAAGAATACCAGCAGGAAAAGCTGAAAAGAAATAGTAAACATTCAGCTTATGATCATTTGTAGTCTGTAAATTGGTTTTTCTACTTACTGACAGAATTTAAAGTAGCAGAGTAAAATGCATTTACTGTTGTTGGTGTTGCAATCCACCTAAAATTTGATTGTTACATTACTTATTCATTATAGTGTGTAATAAAAAAAAATAACCTATTTCTATCAGGTTTTTCTCGTAAACTCTCCAAATTTCTTTTAACTGATCCATTTGTTAATAAAAGGTATGTTTCAAAAAGTCTTCCTTCTACAATATTAGTCTGAAAAATATTTATTTTTTAATAGTGTACACTTGTGGAGAAAATGAAAGTATTTAAAACAAACATCATTGTAATTGGCATCTAACTGTTCAGGGGTGAGAAGCCAGGCGGGAAAACCGACATAGTTTCTAATCGCTTTCAATTTGCTCAATGTCCTTAGCCTGGTGGTATTATCCATCCATTCAAGTCGCTTGACTGCTTGAGAAAATGCTAGTCTCACATCTTCCAGCATTTCAATGGCCTATACAATAACAACAATAAATATAATCAGCATCGAAATTTAAAAAAATTATTAATATACAATAGACTCACCCTTTCTCTTGATTTTTGGTCAAAATGTCTTCTTACATATAGGTAACTTAAAGCGATTCCAAAGTTTGCATTAACATTAGCAGTACATCCTTTCCATCTAGGTGTTCTTTGTTGAAGGCCAAAAACTTCTTTCGAAAATTTAAAGCCTAAATCTCTGAATGCTGCTTTTGTTAGTGGTGCAACTGTGGAAAATACACTCCACCATATAAATTTTTCTGAAATAGGTAATTCTAGTTAATACATTTTATACAATAGATGTGTGTAAAAATCAACCCATTTTCACCTATGACTACAACATCGGCAGCTGATAATAAAACGGAAAGTTTTTGCAAGTAAGGTAAATCCATGACAATCACTCGATCTTCATTTAGTGATAAAGCAACACTTGTGTTCATGAAAACAGCTTGTAAATATTGATCCCAGTTCATCTGCAACATATAAAATTGTATTATGAATAGATATTGAACATAACTGAATGTGTTATTAGGTGTAATTATTAATTTATAAAATATAGTAATTTAAAATCTGCTGACTGCAAGCACTCAACATTCATGCAAAACCTAATGCTTCAAGCAGTAGCAAAAAAGAGAAATTATGTGATAAACCATACATCTTTCCAGGCATCTGGACCTCCATTTGCTCCTTCAATCAATTGTTTAATAGATACTTCATGAAATAAATGTGTGCCACTTCGCCTCACTTCAGAAGGTGTCATAATCTACGAAATCAGGATTGATATTTATATTAGTATATTTGCTGTCTGCTAATCTATATAAGTGAATACGTTAAGAAATAAGGTTTATAGCTACCTGGGCTAATTGCGTACTCATATTTAAAATGTCATCAGCAAACGACTCAGAATCCGCACTACTATCATATAATTTCACCATTGAAGCAATATATTTGCGATATTGGTCGATTTCAGTAGTGAATTTCTCTGGATTAACCAAGTATCTTTCGCTGAAGCCTGGCGAAACCTGTTCCATCTTAAATTAGTGAAATCTTTTAAATAATGATATAACTTAATAGAATGATCACTTTTGATTAGCTCACAACTAGTCTATTTCTGCTAATATTCCGCACATCTTCGGTAACATGAAGTCCTACAAGCGCACTCAAGCCCAACATTCTTCGTGCTGTTCCTGCTGCTTTTTGCCAATTGATTCTTTTCACATTATCGCTGGAAGGAGGCTTTTCAGGGAGTCCTACTCTTTGAAGAGTTTCACGTATAGGTTGTATACCATCAGCTTCTATTTGGGCTATTAGTAATAAATTGCATTTCGTTTATTATTATTGATAATATTACAATCTTGGTGGGGAATGGTTAAAGATTGTATTGACGATGCTTAGTGGATGATGTGACAAGGATTTACATCCTTAATATCACTTTAAATAGAGATAATATAACTGTCAAATAAAGTTTTGATAAAGTATAAATCCGCAAAATTAAGTCGATGGGTTTTTCACATATTAAATAATTATTGCAATTATTGCACAAAAAAGTAAGGAAAACTATCGCAATATGTATATACATATGTGGAATCATACTAAAGTACACATTGTGTCTCATCGTTATAGGTGCAAAGAAAAAACTCAATATAATAATACAATTTAAATAATAAAATAACATGTTTTATACTAGATAAGTAGTAAATAAGTTTTAACATAATGTACTTGTAAATATTTTGTCCCAATTTTTAAAGAAACATATTATTATTATCTTTTAAAGAAAATTGCACTATTTTTTCCGCTTTTTTTATTAAAATGGCCAATTTAAAATATTATAAAGATAAAAAACTGAAATTATGAATTTGTGATCGTGGTGAATAACAATGTGAAGTAAGAGGTTTTTTTTTTGAGCAAACATATTATGTTCTTCTACTTAGGATTTCACGTATATTATGTAGGTAATAGAAAATATATTACATTTGATATTAAAAATAAATAAAATATAAGAGGGTCAATAAACATAATTTCCTTTATAATGGTCACGTTCTTCAACATACCCAGGTTATATTTTTAATTATCATTTTATAATACCAATGTCATGCCACGTGCGAGCTCATTGTAAGTAAATACAAAAATAAAATATTCAAGAAACTTGATTTGTAGACTGTAAAGTAAAAACTGAATATTAAAACATTGATTGAATTATCATTTATTGAAAATTTATAGAGACATAGTGCGGCTTCAGACACCGATTATGGCTTTACACCATGGTTTTTCAACTATCTGCTATAATGTTGCTAGTTTTGTTGTGGTTTTGGAATAAAATAACGACTCATTCATTTGACCAGAGCCTTTGACCCTGAAAATTGTGAAAGAAATGTATTGAATCTTACGAGGAGTCGTTACTATTATTTCTAGTTTCAAGTGAGAACGGTGGCGATGCGATGTGTACCTAATTTTAGGTTTAAATATTTGTTGATGTTATGCTTACATAACCTAGTCCAGATTTTGGATAAATGTTTAATATTACACAAAATCTAAGCGGGTTAGACAATACGTATTTTTATCGTGAATCTAAGGAGACTTGTTAAGTTCTTGAAACGCACGATCGCCATAATTTTACGTTTCAATGAACAACAGCCAATTTGGAAATTAAAATGAAAATAAATAGACCATTTTAAAGTTAATGTCTAGAATTATGTAAGTTATGCTTTGTCCGGTGGTTTATTATCCGGAAGTTTAATATGTCGCGAGAAATCCGCTTTCCTTTTTCAAACGAAAATGTTTTTTTACCAAATTAACTTTTATTTGTAATGATGTAAAGCACATTAACATTACAGGTAAACTAATCCGATAGATGAATGCAGCAATGCTTTTCAGTGGGTAAAATAAGAAATAGTAAGCAATAAAGTGCTAAATGTTTTCAATTTAGATAAGAAAAACAATGGAAGTATGTATATTTTAGTATGTAATTTAAATGAAATGAATTATAATGATGAGTATTGTGAGTAGGTAATAAGTTTCTCATGTATTCTTTATAGCGAGAAAGTAATTGTTAGGTAAAATTATTTTATTTGTATATTTGTATAATGATTATATTTATTTCCAATGATTTGACATGTGAGTCTCAATATTATTGTGTGGTGTAGTATACATACGTCATATGGAGGACATGTTCAATAATTTAATCAATGATTTGTCTGTCGACATTGTTTACATTACACATCCGTTCATTGGAAGATGACCCAAATATCATTGTAAATGCATTGTGATCACAGACATTTTCCACATAATACTATGGGATGTGATAAAGTCAAAAATACAAAAGATAAGTTTTTATTTCGATAAGTTTTATATTATTGTGAGAAGCATAAGATAAAAACAATGCTCTGGAAACGTAAACATAAATTAGTCCAAATTTGCGCTATTGTAAGCATGTTTTTATTATATTATATTATTCGTAAGTACGAACCTTATTGTACAAATAGACAAATTTTATAGATAACCTTGAATGGAGGTGTGGAAAGATTGTTTTCCATGCTTTCAATCATTATTTTTATTTACATTTAAAGGATATTGAAAATAAGTCATACTATTATTATAGTGAGTCAATAAAATATACAATGAGTAGCATTTGAATCGTGACTGCGACAATAGGGATCGTTTTGTACATAGATATATATATATATATATAATTATAATAATCCCTTAAGTGTTTTGAGTGATCACGTCTGCGAGTAATTTTAGTTCAAGACCTTCTCATTATTCTGTTATAAAAACAAATTAGATTTTTCATAGATTTAATCATTTATGTATAAAAATGTTTTTAGACATAACAATAATAAATTACGCTCCGCCTAAATAAGAATTGGATAGTAGATGGATGGATCTTTAATAAAACTACACTATGCGGCTACTTACAAATCAAACAGTAGATACTATTGTATTATAAAAAAAAAACATAATTAATCTTTCCGTCAGGTTTCGTGCAGAAAAATCGTGACGTAATCGACAGCACATTATGTATTTATTGGCGTATAATATTAACATATAAATCATTTATTATGAGGATAGATATCTAATAAGATCTATTTAGAATTATGGCAGTACATATCTATATTCTTGTATTGTGATGTAATATTAATGAGGTTATTATTGATATATTTTACTTACAATTAATTAAGCGAATAGCAAATCAATTCTTGCGGTGAATGTTAAAAACGCGTGCACCGGTTACGATTCATATATGTAGGTAATGGTAATGGTACCTATGGATCAATTTCATAGTCGAATAATACATAATTTGAGTGTAATTAATTACAAGTAAATAGTAAATACAGTTTAGTATCAAAGATAGATTTCTCATGTATATGTATATTCAAGATAAATAAAAAAAATCTATTGAGTGTGGAAATCACCCGGTAAAAGCTCCCTGTTCTACCTTAGTAAGTTATTGTGAAAAACTCGAGTAATAATGAAATGCGTTACCGCAAGCAAATAAAATTGTCGAAACGTCTTGTTCTGGTTCACAAAAAATAGTGAAATGCAACAATCATCTTAGCATTATCTATGATGCAATTTGTAACGACACTATAATATTTACTCCATAGAAGATTCAATGAGTTTTTACTATTTGGGATATTATTTGGAGTAATAGATTACACTATGGGAAACATACATACATTCATTATCTGGCCGATTATAGAATAATATATTTTTTTGAGAAATTTCATTAATTCATAGTTTAGTCAGTGTATTTTAGGACAACATGTTTACGCCCGACTAAACTTTCACGCTCGTACGTCAAAGCTTAGAATTTTATTCTTTAATGATATTTAATTGAATTTTCATTTTTTTTACTATTTATGTGGGCTTATAAAAGAATTCGTTTCAGGTTTTCTATGTTTAGAAATGCGGAAGAAAATAGGTTTGCGCAATGAAACGAGACGGTCCGATAGTTCAGACGGTTAAGTAAGCGATTTGACTGATCGCACCTTGTCTTAATAATATACAATTATTATATAAATTATATCACAATAAATAACAATGATTCAATAAGTAGATACTGTGTAAAATCAATTGAGTAATTATTTAGTCGACCACACAATGTATAAGCGGTACACACTTACGTCGCAATATTGATTTTGTACAATTCGCAAATTCAGATCATTAAGTGATTGGACATTGTTCAAAGGCGCTTTTTATCTTGTCGAAATACTTAGTTTGGTTTGTATTATTGTATAGAGTACCTATGTACCTCTGTATAGATGGTTATTAGTATTGGATAACGAAAATTACTCACCAATATCCATACAAGTCCTGTAAAAGACTTTGGCTTTTATAACGCTAGCGGGAAGATCACTAGTATCTGGTTCTTGAAGTAGTTCTTTCAAGTCTCTGGAAAGTTGTTCCCTCAGTTTAGCTAACTGGTCCCAACTGGTCGCCCATTCAGGTATAGGATGTCTTTTTTCCCATCCACCGCATGCAAATTGGTAAAAGTCATCACAAGGGTTCACTGATCGGTCCATGGCTCGGATTATCCTCGAAGCTGGATTTATAACATCGAATAAATATCGTATTTCTACTTAAATATTATTATTCTCCTTACTTGTAGATATACATTCTTCCGTCAGGCAAGGTCTAGGTGAAGTATGTCCCATTAGGAAAACAGCTACAGCACAAAAACAAACTCCAGCCAGGATTAAAGACAGGCCTATCACTAAAACTGATGACCATCGCACTGATCTTTCCCTGAAAGTAAAACAAATTAAAATCAAACAGATCTTGTCTCCACAGATTAAAAAAATACATTTATACAGACGTTATTCTGTTGTAGACAATTAATTTAAAAATTATGATTAAATAGTATGCGCTAATAAATACACCAAAAGACAAGATGAAGAACTCGTGTAATTTAATATTATGAAACTATTATTTTAAAGTATGTAGGTATGAATAACTGACCGTTTGCAAATGATAATATTCATGTTGATGTTCAGAAGGCATATGTCGTCGGGCACAGGCAATGCAGTTTTATTTATACACTGTGCAATACGAATAAAAAGGACATTAGTGACATAAATAATTGTAATAAATAAAAAAAGACTATCAGCCGGTCTTTGTATGTACCCACTAAATTAACATAAAAGGGCTCCAAGCGAAAAAGCTCGACATTTGTTATTCATTGAACAATAAAGATTTCAGAAATAAAACTGTGTGTATTTATTAGTGCATTATGAGTATTTTTAACGCCGGAATTATTAATTGGTTTATAAAAAAATAACCGCAGGTTGTGAAAATAAGGCTGAATAAAAAATAAGTTTGTAATTATTATTGATTTTGCAATGAACGTTTCTTTATCAAAGATATTCCATACATGAATGAAATATTTGCAATAATAATTATAATATTTAATATGCGCATATTGTGTGAAGATGGAATGCATACGTATTTATATCAGTAATATCCATAATAATGTGTAACTATTTAATCTGCAATATTGCTTTTTTTGCAAAATCATAATATATTTTTAATGAGTCGTGACGGTAGTGAAGTGACAAATAAATAAATGACTACACAGTTTGACCTTACTAGCTTAATAGATCTTTAGTTAAAACCCCCTTTAATTAATTAGGTTAATTAGTCTTACTACAAATATATTATTTCGATGGGGTATTATTGCACATTGTTCTTTTTTATGTTTTTCCATTTCAATGTTAACGAGGTTTGTTTTTAATAATAATAATATGTCAGATGTCGGAGAAATCACTGACCCATTAACCGTACAATCTTTTTTGGCACAGATATTTTTAATATTAAATGATATATGTATATTATATCGGCTTTGTTATTTATCGAAACATGTAAGGTTTTTCACGGTTAACTTTTGGTTGTTTTCAAACATACATAATAAGTAAAAACGAGTTATGTAAGTTCGTACATCATTAAATGTGGGTTATTTTATATTCTACTCACTCCTGAAAAAAATGCTTTCGACAATGGCAAAAAATACCTTTAATTTTGGTCACAAGCGTGATTACACAACAAAATAATACCTACTTAGTGTCTTCTAAAGTTTATTAAATCGATAAAAAAGCTTCTCGAACATAATCAACAACATAAGGAAATTATCGGATTGTGGGATTAAAACTAATAAGTCTGATTGAAGCACGTGTTGTTAAATTCAAACGAACTCACCTTCAACTATCGCACTTATATCGATAAAATATATTATGTATTATTCAGTCAATGATTTGCAATTTATTTACTCTTCAAGCCGGACGCAATTAATATTTTAATGTTTGATTATGACAAAAAACAGCAAGCTCATTTGACCTAATTAATACATACCTACATGAAAGCTTTTTAATGGGACAAACGATGAATCCTAGACAAATTCGCCCAGCTTCTTAGGATTCGATCACATTCAATTAATTTCTGCCATGCATATAATATTTATTTTGATGTGTGATAACTGTAGATATGTATATAAGGTCAAACAAAACAATTATTATCAAATAATACAATCATTCTAAATTCGCCAAAGCATTTCATTATACCTATAGGTAACTCATAAACTCTTTAAGTAACTACCTGATTATATTATCAATATTTTTAACGTTAAATTAAATAATATCAACTATCCTCGCTACACTATTAAGCATCTTTCAAAAAATATAATTCTATAGGTACCTAGCTAGCCAGGTTGTCCTGGAATGCAATAAAAGGCAAAAAATATTGAGAAACAAACGTTTTGCGCAGAAGTAATATAGGTAAATTATGATAGTCTACTTATTGTCTAATGATGATCTGGATTTTCGACCCCGCAGAAGCGCTTCATCGGGTTTCCTTTGGCGGTTGCTACCTCAATAGGATTGGAAAAAGAAGTTAAAAAATGAGAATCGGCAATGCAAAAGTAAATTGATCTTCCTGGATAATAATAAAAAGAATACACTTTTGATGATAAATATGTGTTTTTTTCACGTAAAGAGTAACCTAATAAATTACCTCTATGTTATTGAATGAATGACTAATAATCTTGATGGAGGATTTTTCAACAAGATGACATACAAAATTCAGAATACCAAAAAGCTCAAAACAAATGACTGTATTTGAATATTGTTGGAGGTGATGACAATATTATTATTATGTCATAGTTAGCGTGCTGAAGTCATTGCACCGCAAATAGACAAACTTTCCAAATGCGTTTCTTCAACACCTCATAACTATTGTTATGGTAATTGTAATACCTACAAAAACAATTATCTTTTACATCATCATCATTATTAATGATTCTGCTTAAGATTCAGCAATGATAGATTATTAATTGTATTTGTCTTTCAAATCAAGTAATTCAACAAGTCTCAAAATTGATTTGCGCAAAGCTTATAAATGGTTTTTCTATACGGTTCTGGTGGGAGAGTTTCCATTGTTCTCAATATATGAATTCGTTTTTCAAGAGATTATAATTTTTATTCAAATAAGTTAATTTTTTGAACATTTACCGCGAAGCTACAATTTGATTGAAAAAATATGGCAATAATAATTATTAAAGAACACCACTGAGCGTATAATGGATACCTACATAATGATATACTAGGTACCTAATATAATTTATATAGGCGGCAACAGTGAGTTGATTGAACTCAAATATCTTATTAAAAAGCCTTTTATGTATATTTTTAAATTCAATACAACCAGGTTGAAAATTAGGGTTTTAAGTCGCAAATCTCAATAAAAGAAGGTTTTGATAATCAATAAAAGCAATACCTACCAAATTCAAGCCACATAAATTTAGCATGTTCTTCATTCCTACACTAACAAATAAGGGCCACTTCAAACAAATAAATATGTAGCAGGTAAAATGCCTGATTCTGAGATGCATTTATTGAACTCAAATGGGATTAGTGGGAATGTTGTTTTATTACACGATACTGCGTAGGTCATCTATACGATATATATATGATAGGCAAAAAATCACCGCTTTACCAAAGCAATAATTTAGAAAATTGACTGAGATTGTTTTAATTGCTGCTGAATAATTTGCGGTTATCCGTTAATCATCTGAGCGTAAAATCGGCGCGCCGATCTTTGACAAGGCGAAGAGTTTGAATTTAAGAACTTATTGTATAGCGAGACAAAAGAAGTAAAGAAAGCGGTTCGAATTCTTATATTTTTGCATAACAAACCAGAATCATTCAGAAGAGGTCATAATATCTCACACTAACTATTCAACATTTCAATAGAATACACTGTTTTGTCACTTACCATTTCTTTTCCAAAACTGTAACGCTGATAGTTGATGGACTTGAACGATGACTTTCAGCATCTGAATCGGTCACCTGTTAAATTAAAACAATGATATTTTTATTGTGTGAAAGTTCTTAATTATTATAAGTAGCCTGATTTGTATGATTATGTAGAATTCTATATTCTTTATACACATAACTGGTGGATGACGCCTTGAAGTGCAAATCATGTTTAAATTGAATATACATATAATATCTAATGAGTCCTTTACTCATTACTAATTAGTAATTCCAATATGATCTATTCACCATTCATTGCGACTTAACCAACCCGAAGTGCGGTTTCAAAAGAACAGGTTTTATCTACGGTGACCTTTATCAATGATCATTTAAATAATATTTCGTATTAAAAAAAGAATTGGTTTAATTTATTTTAATTGTATTCTTGCAACAAATAATGTTTTTATTGATGCGTCCAATTCGTAAGGTATGTTTGAACTTAAAAATACAGGAGTACCTATAGTCTTTGTCAAAAAGCACGCAATCTGTTCGTTCCGTTGAATGCACAGGTTTATGCCATTACTACACGATTAATTACACATAAAAAACCAAACAATGAAATGTTAATAAATCTGATTCGTGAGTTTATTAAAAATTTAGAAAACAAGTAGGTACATACTTGTACCTACACTTGTGGTACAAAATATAGAACATAATATGTATTAAGATCTATGGAAATGTGTAAAAAAAGTTACAGCCAGGTACGAGAAAATTATTGTAAACAACTTTATATTTTTACAGTTAAAATAAAAAGAAAAGATCATTAAAACTATTCTTTTTTCCAAGACCCTTAAATTCCATAATTATAAAATAATACCCATAAGGTAAATTATTCAAAATCACTCTTTTTATTATTGATTCGACTGATTACGTTTAAAAATATTGAAGATATTGGCGGATTATGTCTTGGTTGATACATAATAATAAGATCAACTGTGTTATTTTTGATTTGATGGTTTTAAATGGATGGTTTAAAAAATATAGAAAATCATTGTTGTATAAGTTGAATAAATGAGTAAAGAACGATAAACGTTTATTTTATTATAAGCTTGAGTGTAAATAGTGAGACTGTTGACCCTGCTGCTGATTATGTGTATTCAGCTCTTCGGTGCATTTGATATTATACCTTTTAAGCATGAATTACTTAATTAATTATACAACATGATTACATTTACAAATACTCATTTGGCATTGTTTCATTTCCAATAATCGAACAAATTTAAGAAAATTATAGACAGTCTAGTAATTTAGCGATTCGAAGTCATTTATGATAGACCATCTACTTCACGTTAATTGTACATACATACTTACTTTTGCATCAAGATAAAGTAGTTTTTGTGGCGAATTTTATTTTTATAAAAGTGGCACTTTCAGTTGGAATGCGGAAGCTGAGGAATCTTCCGGCGATTGTTTTAATTAAGGGGCTTTTCTCTAAATAAATATTTTCTTTTGGTTTTAACAAATCAATGCTTTTTATTATTACTAATAAGTCTAATAACACACAATGCTGAAAAATATTGCCCCGTACCAGGTCTGAAGAAGCTCTCGTATCTTTATGTGCGGCCCGCTATTAACTATGAGCTATATTAACGCTTTTTAAAAAAGATCAACTACTAAATCAAAATCTGAATTTAAAAAGCTTGTTAAAAGTACCATTTCTCTCATTAGATCTCATTTCCCCCTACAACTATAGCTCGCCGCACATTTGTAAATGCTGAATTTGGCCCTTGATCCGAAAAGTTTTATATACATACTTACATTTCCTTAGAATACGAAATATGGATAATAATAAATTTTAACTAAGTTTCAATTGTGACAAAAAATTGAAGAGTGTGTGATATGATTATAACTTTTTTATATAAAAGGGATGATTCCCTAGTCTACCAGTCAGTCAATTTCACTAGATAGACAGATTATAATATTAATCAATAAAAATAAATTATAATATTATTTAATCTAATTTATTTTGGAGTAGTAGATTTGTTGAAAGAATAGACACGTGATCTTTTTTCAGTAGGTCAGTGGTTTTGTGAATGCCGCACAAAATACTAAACTAAGGTTCACGGAACTTCAACACGATTGTCTTTTGGCTGACGGCCATAAAAAAATTTCTTCAAACACTTACTAAATTTACAATTCGAGCGATTGAAAAGTAAGGAATTATTCCATCTGTCCTCAACTCACTAAAAGAACAATGATTAATATTACAACAGATCCGAAGGTGATGAACAACAATAGTCGCTCATTATAACAAAAGAAAATATTAATATTTTACTATTTTATTTGATCTTGAATACAATAAGGTTATTATTATAATGTAAAACAACCAACTGATTTTAATTTGATGTAAAAAATTTGGTTGGACAAGTGCACAAATATATTGTCCTATACGAATTTTGATGAAGGATATTGGATTTACAATTATTTTTAATAGATTGAAGTGGCACACACGCACAAAGTTTTATAATAAGCTTGATGATATGTCTATTTAGGCAAACATGTATGTATGTGTATTATCTTATATATTTTTTATTAATCGAAATCGAAGTATGAACATGCAGCAACGTGATAATGTAATACCTAATTTGACATGTATTGTATAAACAATGGTATTTGTTTGTATTCACTTAGAAAACAAGCACATCGCGGAAGATAGTATGTATTGTTTTCTTAATTTTTCAATAGCAATAAGTATCACTATAGTCACGCACACTGTACATATTATAAATACAAGAGTGGAAAAGAGGTGACAGTAAAACAAGACATTTAATTCTATTTCCGTCCATGTACTTTCGACTTTCGAAAAGTGCTCCTGCAGAATTTGAATCGGCAAAACCTTCCCAGTTCCCATGCCATACGACTAATGACAATATTTAATTTGTTGTTTATTGATAACTAACAGTAATATCAATAAAAACGAGATATCTCACTAAATTATGTATTTTGGTCATTTTTTTAAATATACGTGTTGTGTATTTTGTATAATTATTTAATATTGTTTTGTTTTCAATTTAGTGATTGCACGGCCATGGGATTTACGGATATTATTTTTTTTTCCATCCAGGATAATATTTTCGAGGTCCATAGATATAACGTGTCAGTCAAGAGTCAAGACACATTGTTTTACTGATAGATAAATAACTAACATTTACATCACATGCATTATCTTGAAAAATGACATAAAGTATATATATATATATATATATATATATATAATATTGTTTTGAAAATTATTTAGAACACAATGAAATAAACAAGTCGATCGGTGTCCTCGGAATATCAACAATAAAAACAATATTGATAATGAATGATTCAACATATTGAAATCCGATCATGGTTCACTTTCAACTGTTTTTTAAGTTATGAATTTCGCTATTGCTTGATGAGTAACGAAAAGAGCAATAGCAAGAATTTTATAATGGTTTTTGATTACATATTTTCTTGTATCTAGATTAATGTTATATTGGTTATTTTCAAAGAGTTTGATTCATGTTGATTTCCATTGCAAATATGTGTGAAGAGAAAGCTTTAAACCAATGCAATAATATCGTTTAATTATCGAACATCTATGCAACTTGTTAGGTACACCGGCATAGGTTATAATGTTTTTAATTAATAAAGGACAACTTTAACTGTAGAAAAATTCTTCCATTTCCCTTTGAATAGGTAGCAACGAGTTGGGAACTAATTTGCGCACCTAGGTGATCTCTTTTCCACTAATTCTGCCAACTACGGACGCTCTGTCCGGTGTTTTATATGAATATTGGAGAGATATGATGAAAAGAGCTGTATGCAAAGAATAATATTCTGAATTGCACTTTGACAACTTTCTATATGAATTAGTTTTTGGTGAATATATGTAGTGAATAGTATAGGCGAGTAATGATATAAAGTACCTTGTAACGCATAGCCGGTATATTGTGTGCGGTGTGTCCTATGGTTGTTGTATCATCACCTGGTTGTGGTGGAGTCGAGGTAATGAAGAGAGAGCTGGTCAGCCAACGACTGAGCTCTTACTCAAGTACGAGTGTCTTCTTTAGCCGCCCCCCGCCAACCACTATTATATTATTCTTCGGCACGCACGACTCGTTTATTCACCCCCGTTACTTGCGATTAACAACTTGATATAGCCAAATATTATTTTCAAATCATATCATTCATAATCGTGCATATTAAATTAGCAGTCTGCCCAGAAGAGCGCACTCATTGTTGTCATACTATACATGACTATCCTTCCGAACTCTGCTCATCATTAGGTACATTTTGTTCAAGAACACGTATATACATTAATGATTTAAACGTTAAATATTACGTTTATCACATGGAAATTGATAAACATATTGAACTTTTGATGAAAATCAATCATGTTTATTGAAAACAAACATTTTTATCAGCTCCGTTACTTAAACGATCCTTGAATTTTTACTGGAAAATTTATCATTAAAAAAAACACAACGAAACGATTCAATATGCTATTATAAAACTATCTATGTACGTAAGAACTCTTTTTATCGCGAATTTTTAGCCACCTCAGTGCAAATTATTAAGAGTCGGTATTTCTGTCTCAAGTAGTAACTAAAACTGAAAGATTATTTTGTTTTGCCCCACCATCCGCACGTAAATTAGATTAGAATTTATCTCCAAACAATAAAAACCACGACCAGGATATTCAAATGAAATAAATGGTTGGCATTAAAGAAAATAGATTAAATAATTATTTTCATAGTTTTCGTAATACCTCAGGACAAGGAGGTTGGAAGCCAGGGCGCACATTTTTGACGAGTTCAAGAATGTGCGATGCCCCCTATCAGCTTATCTTAAAACAATAATAATGATGACAGATACAATAAAAAGCTTTATCTTTATAATACTAATAAATATAGTTAAAAATAAAACACCGTTAAAACATTTCTATACAAACCTAATTATTTTGTTAAAAACTTTTACACAAAATATGAGGAAACCATTTATTTTTATCATAAAATTGATTAAAATTGTGTATTGAATTAAGGTAATAGACACAATCCAACAGAATAAGTAGGTACATATTGCGGAGTAAATTTTTTTAAAACAGCCGATCTAAGGAAAACCTATGTATATTCTATAGCGGGAGGTCGGGAAATCGCACCCACTGCAATCGGAGTCGAGCCGACTAGACTGAGTAGACTGACAAAACTTTCTAATTCATTCATGTATTATTAGAAGGAACTGTTGAAGCTAACGCAGAAGGTGGTATTGTAGGTACCGGACTATAGAAGTGCAATTAATACGGTAATAGATGGGTAATGGTAATTACCGAGCATTGGGTTGTAGCGCTATCTGGACAGCGCCGATATGTATTTATGCACTTCCAGTTAGCGCGAACAACTAACATCCCGTGTACTTCCACTGGGGCACTCATGTGACTCGCCTCGGACCGAGAGGACGCCCTTGTCTGGCGCTCCTCTTGTATATAGTTGAACTCCAATAAATACTGGCCAGTCTCTCCAATCTTTCATTTCAACACTCAACTCAACACTCTCACTCCTGCACTGATAATCTGGACCCACAATCATGGGGGCAACTCCTCGTACCCCATACTGGTGACCCCTTGTGTGAACACTCGACCTTCTACCGGCCGGCCATGACTGCGAGACCACGAGGCAAGAACATCCACCACAGCCACCAGAGCGACCAGAGAACTCGCAACAGCCACCGGAGCGACCAGAGAACTCGCAACAGCTCGCATGGCACAACAGCTACCACTGGAACAGCAGCCGTTCCAGCGTAGCAGCACGGCGAAGACCGCAAGGTTCCCCACGGCATCAGTCTCCTGGCATACTGACCTCCCGAGACAGTCACAACTTGGACCGCGTCCCTCATCCTCGGCTCCTCGGAGGTGCCACAGTACAACGCAGGGCTGGTGTTTCCCCTGGTGATACGCTTCACCATTAGCCACGGCGGCGCGTCATCCGACTCCTGAGATGTTCGCCGCCCCCTCAGGAACCTTTTCGTCGTCGACGCCGACACAGCCTCCGCCCAGATCATGCAGCCGCCCAACAGAAGTCAGCATCGATTAGTCCATCAGTGCAGTGAACAAAATTTTAATTCAATTTTTTTTTTTCTCTCCGAAACCTTGTAACATTTTTTTTTCTTTAAAATTTTTTGTAACAATTTTTTTCTTTAAAATTTTTTTTTTGTAACATTTTTTTTTTCTTCTTTGCAATTTTATATATATCAATGTTTTTTTTAAAATTATATCGTTACACTGGGGAGGGAGTCCTGTAGCGCTATCTGGACAGCGCCGATATGTATTTATGCACTTCCAGTTAGCGCGAACAACTAACATCCCGTGTACTTCCACTGGGGCACTCATGTGACTCGCCTCGGACCGAGAGGACGCCCTTGTCTGGCGCTCCTCTTGTATATAGTTGAACTCCAATAAATACTGGCCAGTCTCTCCAATCTTTCATTTCAACACTCAACTCAACACTCTCACTCCTGCACTGATAATCTGGACCCACAATCATGGGGGCAACTCCTCGTACCCCATAGGGTAATACTGAAAAAGGTACTATTGGTAACTATCACAAATATAATATTATAATGAGTGTGTGCGTGTGGTGCGTATGCTTGTACACCAATATAGATACTTGATAACATTGAAATGAAACAATATAGTGCTGGCAACACCACGACTCTACTGTCAAACAATTTAAATAGCGGCTGTTTCTTGTGTACTGCTAGAGATCTTGGATCGGTCTAGCAGTGAGTAGGTAACTAGTGGCTAGTGGCTAGTGGCTAGTGGCTAGTGGCTAGTGGCTAGTGGCTAGTGGCTAGTGGCTTGTGGCTAGTAGCTAGCAGCTAGTAACTAGCACCATGAAGGCCATCGAGGACAAGCATGTGGCCGCCCCCGTGGAGCTGGTGCTGTGGTGTGACACGATGGACCTGCTGGCGATGAGCAATGCTAAAGGTTCTGAACTGTTCCTTTGTTATTGTATTGTATTGTAGTTTGTAGTCTTTGTAGGGTTAGTGGGTTAGTGTATCGCTGTATTCAGTATTTCCTTTCCACAACCACTTTGCATTGAGCAGATTAAAAGCTCTAGTTAATTAAGAGTTTAATGTATCAATATTGTACCCATAATATACTTTCATTAATATTTAATTATTTATCTTGCCATTCAAAGGAGAAGTTCAACTGCATCGTCTTCGATGGTCCAGAGTCTGGTGTTTGCAACCGCCCTCAGAGAATTCTTTAGTCACAACGATGGTATGGAGACCCGATGGCAAAGTAAGTATTCCAGATTCACTGAAAAGGGTTTCATAGTGAAGACTATTAAATTTTTTAAAAATCTATTGATTTTCAGGTATTAGCGATAGGATATAGCTGCGGAAAAATATCTGTAATAGATGTTGAAGACAAGGAAATTCTATTCATGTGTAATAATAACTCTAATGGAGCAGTTACCTGCTTATCCTGGAGTCAAAAACCACTCGTTCATAGGCTCACTTACAAAATCAATGTATACCATTTTTTTCTTTGCAATATAAACTATTTTATTCAAGAAAGTATATATTTATTTTAGGAAAACTTTGATATTTTTTTACCAGTGCTGCCATCTTTAAATCCCAATTATAAAAAAAGTGAAGATCCCAACAATGAATATAAGCAATGTAAAACCCAGGACAATTTGAATTTATTAATAGCCGGATACCAGAATGGTCAATTGCATATGAATGTGTTTGGGGTCTTTTCATGTGGCATTATTAACGTTGACGATTATCTTAAAATTGGCTCTAATAATTTTAAAATCATAGACGTACACCTTTTGGCTGACTTTAAGAATTTGCACATTTTTATTGAAGAATACAAAACAAAGTCGTTGAAACTAATTGTTCTCAATACTGAGGTCCTTTCAGTGTATTCAGATGAGTTACATGCTCTAGCCAGCAAATATAATCACATAATGAATTTAGTTCAGTACCTTGATCAGACCATGACGTTGATTATTGAAGCCTGGGAGCAAATTTTGCTGGAAATGGATGCTAAATTAGAAAAGTATGCATCTCAAGTAATGGAAGGAGGAGTTTCAGCTGATTTATTAGATCTTCTTATGTTCGGTAATTTTATTTATCAATTAGTATACATTATACACAAATATGTGTGTACTTTAGTAACATCTTATTCTTAAACCTTATATGACTTCTAATTTCAAATTTGACTTTTAGGGGTTCCTTCTGATGAATTGGAACTTTTTCTTTTACAAGATTTGACAGCTAAAGGATTGAAGAAATTTGGCAATTCAATAGAATTAAGTTATTCTACTATTCACAAGTTAGTCTTGAAACAACTTAACACCGTAGGGCATAGTATGACTTATCACTTGGCAGAGTTGAGAGGTTTGGCTAGGATTGTTCATAGATATAAGGTAAAATAGATATTATATAAAATAAAACATTAAAAACAATTATGTATTACTCTTTCCTATTGTAATTGATAATGTTTCTATTGTAGGTATTAGGTTTGGAGGAGGATGCTGTAACTGATGCAATTACATCCAGCAATGCTTTTATAAACAAATGTATGGAACTTCAACAAGTAATTGAGCACTCAATGAAAAATTATGGTGTTTTCTTTAGATGGCTATATGTCGTGATTGTCAGATTGATGGATGAACAGATACCACCAGAAATAGTAAAAATAACTCAGCAGGATTTGACATATATAGCAGAGTTTTTACAAAATTTTGATAAATGCGGAAAAGAACCATCTGACAGTGAGAATGCAGGAGAGAAAAAAAGTGGCAAATTCAACCTTGAACGCCTTGGACAGTACCTAGTGAACAAAGATTTGACTACAGTTCCTGAAGATAATAATCCTTGGTTAAAATTTCTAGAAGAGAATCCTTGTATTTCACAACAGTCTGATACAATTAGGCTATTCAAGAACTATTCACTTGTACAACAACAAAACCATTTGAAAAAATCAATAAGAAACGTGTTTTTGACTTCAGCAAAAAGTTTGGTAAATAAATTTTCTTGCATCAGTATAATGAACTGTGTTCATCTTAATGAAGTGACAGAGTCAACATTGTATCCAACCTGCAAAGTCTCGCAGATGAATATACCTGAACAGCAATGCATTTTTGCTGCCTTTATTGACTTTGCTTCAGATAAACGAGGATTCTACTTTGCTGAACTTTCATATTACAGAGGGGTTCAAACAAAATTAGCATATGTTTATTTTCAAGGAAATGGAAATTCCAACGATAGCAAGCTTGATGTTCTCAATGGACAGCATTTGAAAGTTATGGATCTCCAATTTTACTCCACTGAAATCATTTCAATTCTCTTAGAGAATACAAATGAAAATGATTTATCAATATTTATTCAGTTTCCTGTTAAGTTAGCTTGCAATATTTCAAAAGATTTTCAAATCAAAGGCAATTTTCTTGGACAGCTAAAGAATCTGCCTGAAATAAATGGTTTTGGTCTCTTAGAAAGTGGATCTTGTCGAGTTTTGGATAAAATATCACCATGGAAAATGGCAGTTTCTGGGGGCAGAAAAGTAGCAGTTGTAGTTTCCAAAACTAAGCGTAGAATCAGATCTTTTGAAATGGAAGATGATGGTGATGATGATGATGATGACACTCTTGACACTACACCAAAATCACAATCAACCACCCAGATGAGTGATACAAGTCAAAATATAATGAATGATTCTAACTTTTACAATGTATCCGATGCCAATGAAGGTTCTGAATCTCTGGAAATGGATAGCCCTGATTTGTAAATGTTACATGTGTATTAAAAATGTGTCTCTATATAAAGTTTCTGTTAGTGGCATTAATTGCTATTTGCTCAAATACAGAATTGAAATCTGTATCTAGACCTTGGTTATCGATTCCTGTTATATGCTCTGTTGGTGGCTTGCTCGGTCCAGCTCTAGGAGAATCACTTATAAGTGTAGTTGTTCTATTGTAGATCTCATCACCACTTCCTTCTTCATCCTCATCTTCTCCTGAAAACAACATTCGATCATATTCTTTTTAAATAATTTGTAAAATTTAACTAGATAAAATTAAAATATTCCAAAGTATGTACCCAACATTAAGAGCCTTGCCTTCCGTTTTTTTTCAGATTTATGTAAATTGTACAGTATTAAAAAGCTTACAATTAAAATAATCAATGATATAATCATACATATTATTTTTGCTATATCTATTTCTGAAAGACCCTCACTATCTTCATCAAATTGTTCTATTTTTTTTAATTTCTCTGCTGGATTGACTATCATTTCGATAGCTCCTATATTTAAGTTTCCTTTTTCAATATGTTTAGAAATACATCTATAAAAGCCAGTCTCATCAGGCGTCACACCCTGTAAAATTATACTATTGTTGAGAATAAATTAAAAATTTCTATTATATATAAATAAAAGAAATAGGTTTCTAAGTGCGTGCATAATATTAATTAGAGAAACTTACCCTTATCAAGAGCTTTCCTGATAGTACTTCATATTTGTACTTTGAACCATCATAGTCATTTCCCGGTCCTATTATTTTGTCCTGTCCGAGTTGCCAGAAAAGGAAGTTATGATATTGATCATTGCTATTGCATTTGAGAATGGCGGTTGAACCTGCAGCTACTTCAGCTAACTGTGTGTCAAAGTTGGATGAGGGCAATACTGCAGATACCATTATGTGTCCACTTAATAGTACAACACTTCTTTTATTTTGGAATTACAGTCAACGAGATTTGCAGACTTATGAGAAGGAAAATATGTGTGCACGCATAAGTTGCAGAGAGAAAAATAGACTGCCAAGAATTATATTTAGAATATCACATGATTTAGCATGTAGTAACCACTTGTGCATCCAAAAGTAGGTCAAGTTTAGTACGGTCTTCAGGTGAAGAATGTTACATTTGAAAACTTTAACAGTTCACCATTATTTAACATAAACGTATACAACTAAGATGTAAGGAGAATTACATTACACAAATTCTTAATAATATAAAAAATTTAGCGGCAACCAACTGGGTCAACCCTGAAACGGTATAACACTGTAATGAATTACAGTATACATATGAAAGTTATATATTACTTATTACAAATTTTTCATGTAATGTAAAAGCTTATCATTTAGAAGTTGTGAAATTATTCACCAAAAAAAAAAACTGTTGAGAAAAATGATTTATGGTGGTATTAAGTTTTACATGGAACAAAATTAAAGGCAAATTATGACAATCAACATTTATTCTATTAAGAGATCACAGAAATGCAATATTTTTAAAATTGTGTAATGTTTATTTTAGATGTTTGGTCAAGTAAAAGATTAACATCAAGTTCATTAGAAGTGTATAGTGTGCAGAGCACTCAAAATCTTCCGTTGTAGTCAAAATCTTTCATTTCCAAAATTGATTAACTTGATGAAAACATCGATAATCATAGCAGTGAGCAGAACCCAGACAGGACACATGACCACATAGATGGGCAGATTCACTTTGGGATATTCCAGCTTGATGCAGATGACTATTTGGGCCGCCATCTTGAGGCCGATGGCTCCGATGTGCAGGACGCTCTTGTTGAAGGCGATCCGACCGATGGCCATTCCAGTTTGGCAGTGAGAAATGATGTGGAACAACACGTAAATCAGCAGAATCACGTCGTAAGCCCACATCGGGATGAACACGATGAACCAGTTCCAGTGAGTCTTGGACTCCAGTTTCAGGCACAGCAGAATCAGGAACACCAGGAGGATAAACCACGTCGAAATTGCACGGTGGATTATGGCCATCGTGGACTATATTGTATTATTTTGGCAAAAACATATTTCGAGTTTGTGTTTGCTTACTTTTAGCTTTCCATCATATGCATAATACAATACTACTTTTATACATTTTATTTACACGGCGAAATTTTGACATTAGCGCGAGTATTACCATGCAATAAAAATAACATACAAAATACATACAATTTCAATAATAAAATAATTTAATCAAAAAAAATATAGTTTTTTTATACATATCTGCGCTGTCCAGTTAGCCGCTACATTATCAACTGGGATATTTTAAAGGTATAATCGGCAGCCAATGTTAAGCTATTTTTCACCGACTAACTAGCTACTTGCTACTAGCTACTTGCTACTAGCTACTAGCTACGTGCTACTAGCTACTTGCTACTAGCTACTAGCTACTAGCTACTTGCTACTAGCTACTATCGTGTCGATTATCGGTAGTTTATGAGCTGTCAGTTGATAGTTGATGAACCGGTCTGGTATTGACAAGACATACAAGATACCAGATGATGATAGTACACAGAACACTGTGAATAATAGATAATCTATAGTAGAAAGAAGAAGTAGATAGAAGTCAGAAGACAGAAGACAGAAGACAGAACACAGAAGACAGAAGACAGAAGACAGAAGACAAGATAAGTGAAGGCAGTTAAAGTGATTGGATGTGATGCCACGTAGTAATGATGCTGCTCTGGTCTGCTGTCATCATCACTGCCAGCAAGCTCTTGTTAATTCACAATTAGTATGTTTTTAAAACCGATCATATACCCGATTAAATTACTACTGTTTTATTTTAAATGTAGTAAACTATAAACCTTAAAATAACACCGATAGTTCTTTAGGTGAATTAAAATGTAAAAAAGAACTTGAATATGAGTAATATCTTTTATTTCGGTTAAGTGAATCACTACTACTTAAGAGATCATATATATTAGTTTCCTGTCATCACCTTCTATATTCTCAATTAAAATATTTGTTTTTGAAATCCATTAATCCATCCTTTTGCGATTTTCTATCAGTTTGCACATCTGAATTTGTTTTAATAACACAAATATGAATTTCAGCCACTCAACCGATTTCGAAGTACATAGAAACTGGCTAGCGATAACACATTCTCTACCCATTGGAGAGTGGTATTATGAGAAAACATCTGAGTGGACATTGGACTATCCTCCGCTCTTCGCTTGGTTTGAATATGTTTTGTCATATTTTGCCAAATTTTTTGACCCTGATATGTTGATAATTACTAATTTAAATTATGCCTCCCAAAGAACAATAATTTTTCAGAGACTATCTGTAATATTTACTGATGTTGTGTTTTTTGTGGGCATAAAAAGGTATACAAAATATATTTCAACATTGTATTTATAAATAATATACCTAACTTTGTCAATTTTAGATGTTTGGGCCCATTTTTAGACCACAAGGTTAAAAATTTACTATTTATAATATTATTTGGAAATATTGGACTTCTCATGGTTGATCATATTCATTTCAAATACAATGGCCTTCTTTTTGGCCTACTATTATTATCAATAGGAGAAGTACTCAGAGTGAGTATTGTTTCATTTGATTGTGTAAAAGAGTCTAATACATAATTAAAATAACAAACTAAAACTCATATTGTTGTACTCATTTCAGAATAATTATCTCATGTCTGCATTTTGGTTCTCAATATTATTAAATATGAAACACATATTTTTGTATATGGCTCCTGCATTTTTTATATATCTTTTAAGATCATACTGCTTTACAGTTTCATCGAAAGATTCAAGAAACGTCGCATGGTACTCATTTTCATTAAAAAAATTAATGAAACTTGGAGTCATAGTAACTACTGTTTTCCTAGCCTCTTTTGGGCCATTTTATAAACACATTCCACAGGTATTATTAATTAGATATATGTATGTAAAAAAAAATATATTATATTGAAATATATTTTAATTTAAATGATCAATTTTAGGTTTTACGACAGCTATTTCCATTTAAGAGAGGATTGTCTCATGCATATTGGGCTCCTAATTTTTGGGCACTTTATAATTTCCTGGATAAAATTCTTGTATTCTTATGTAAGCTGCTTTACTATTTTTATCACTAAGTGATGATAAAAAAAAATAGTAATATGTACAGGGAACTTCTTATAATGAGCACAATTCGTTTCAGTCTTGCTTCTTATGTGAAACACTAAAGTGTAATGATTTTACTGCTAAATGTGTGAGTCTGGGGACTAACATGGAAGTCTCTCCTCACAAGTGTGTGATTCAATAAGGAACTTCCCCTTTCCATGTCCTTCATTTTTTGAATTTTGCTTTTTTTTAGGAAGATTCCACTATATATGTATCATTGAGTTTATTCAACAGTTAATTAAAATACAAATATAGATAATAAAGTAATATGTACATATCTAGAATTTGGATATTTTGAGAGGCATTTTTTTTAAATAAAGCAAAAAAAAAATACATCAAAATATATTCACACAAAATCATTAGAATATTATAGATAGATATTTAGCACATTGACCTACCGTCCTCCTTTTTTAAGTATTGTCCTTTGAAAAGTGTCCTCTTTTTAGATCTAACGTATTTCTAACCCAAAAATCTCGTGTGCTTTGGGTGAATGTCGATCGAATTAGCAGTGGTGTGGATTGTCAAGCCCTTATACTTTTATCATAAATTTTAAATTATTAGGATATATAACTGTATAATAAAGAAGTGTATTTAAATCTTATTAATTTTAATTTTTAGTACCAAGGTTTGGTTTTAAGACATCCACAGAAGTGAGCTCTATGACGGGCGGTCTTGTTCAACAATATGATCATGTAATCTTACCTTCAATTACACCTCTCTTTACTTTTGGAATAACATTTATAAGTATGGTTCCTGCTCTAATAAAATTATGGAGGCTGGGTGCTGATAAAAAAAGAAGAGCTTTTCATTTTATTAGGTTATTTTACAGCAATGGCGGCTGGTAATATAGTGTACTTCTGCAGCAAAATGAGAACACTCTTGTTGCATACACCTATACAAACCCTCTTACAGCTGCCTAGTAAATTATATCACTGGCCACCACTGCTTTCTATATTGCACTAATTTATAATCATGGAGCAAATAATTAATTTAACGTTTTCTCCAACAGATGTTTAGTTATATGTGCTGCTTGCTCATTCATGTTTGGTTGGCATGTTCACGAGAAAGCAATTCTCCTAGTCATTATACCTCTAAGGTTAGTGTATATTATATAATTGATGTGTATGTATTTATCTGAAATATTTTCTTATTATTATTTGCAGTTTGCTAGCTGTCTTAGATCCCTGTGATTGTCAAGTGTTTTTGATTGTTTCTACAATCGGTCATTATTCATTATTTCCACTTCTGTACCCACACAGCCTTTTAGGGATTAAAGTTTGCATGATGCTGATTTATTCTTACTTAGTGTTTACACAGCTGACAAATTTTTACTCTTGTAAGAAACCAGCGATAGATACGTTGAAAAGATTGCCTATGTTAAATTATTTGGAGACTTTATATGTCTTTGGGTTGATACCTCTCTGTGTGTTTGATAATTTTATACAATATGTGTTTGCCATTTTTAAGACATATCAATTTCTACCATTGATGCTGACTTCAGTTTACTGTGCAATTGGACTTTTATACTGCTGGGTAAAATTTTATGGAAATTTTCTTACCATGGATATTTTTGATAGTGAACACAAAATAAAAAAACTTAAATGAAGTACAAATTTGTGATTAGTAGTAGATATATTGTTTTATTTTATTTTGTATGATGATAAAAAATACATAAAGTGGAACAATGTATTACGTATTTTACTTAATATAATATAATGTTGTTGAAATGAAAATTGATATAAATGAGTGCGATAAACAAATTGACATTCAACTGGCGGTAATTTTTCAAAAAAGCTCAATATTGTTGTTGTTTTCCAGACAACATGACTGTCACTATGGCGTCATATCAAGTTCTCAGATAAACCGCGACCTTGCCAGACTTTGATCAAAGTAGGAAACATTTTTTATTTTTTTATTTATATTTTTGAGTACCCTGTCTAAAGACATCTTACTCGTCGTCTGTTGTCACATTGTCTTGAGGGTTGGTTGTCCAGTGACGACTCAATCCCGGCGTTGTGTTTAGGTTATAAGTGTTCAAGTGTTCATACTTGTTTTATCAAGTAAACACCATTGTCAGTCCTTGAATCTTGCTGGCAAGTCAAGTTGTCTGTATTTTTGTAGACGTCTTGCGTAGTCTACGGTCAATAAGTCCCTCGCTAGTACGTTCGGGTGACTTTTTAATCTACTTTGGTACGTTTCGCTGAATTTTTCAATTCTTCGCGTACTGTCATTGTTTTAGAGTCCTGTAATAGGACCCAGTTGGGTACATACCATGGAGCATTTAAAATTGCTCTCAGGGTCTTGTTTTGTAACCTATCGATACTGCTGATATGAGTGTCCTTAGCTGTCCCCCACAGTTGACATCCATATGTCCAAATGGGTTTGACTATTGCTTTATACAGCAATAGCTTGTTTGTAAGTGTGAGTTGGGAATGTCTGCCAATCAACCAGTACATTTGTCTTTTTTTATGTTCCATTTGAAGTCTCTTTGTCTTAATGTGTTTTTGCCATGTTAGGCTTCTGTCAAGGTGTATACCGAGGTATTTAGCCGAGTCTTCTTGTGGAATATTTTTCCCACCAATTTTCACTGGTGGACATGTCTGTTTTTTGTTTGTGAATGTCACGTGTGTCGATTTGGTTTGATTGACTTTAATTCTCCATACTTCAAGCCATTTTTGTATTGCGTCAAGGTGTTTCTGGAGGAATTGTGAGGCAGCTGTTGGATCTTTGTCCGAAGCGAGTATGACGGTATCGTCAGCGTATGTAGCCAGTGTTGTGTTGTCGGTTGTTGGGAGATCGTTTGTATATATTAGATACAATACAGGACCTAATACACTCCCTTGCGGTACTCCAGATCTTATGGTATTAAGATTTGAAGTTTCGTTGTCATATTTAACAAAAAACTGTCTATCGGTCAAGTACGATTTGATAATATCATACATGTTTTTGGGCAGTTTTCCTTTGATTTTATAAAGCAGGCCTGGGTGCCAGACTTTGTCAAAAGCTTGACTGATATCTAAGAATGCTGCTGAACAGTAGTTTTTTTCTTGTATGGAGCGATCTATGATCGTCACAACTCGATGAACTTGTTCAATTGTCGAGTGCGCTTCTCTGAAACCGAATTGATGATCAGGGATCATGTGTTCTTGAAAAAGTATTGGTTTCATGTTGCGCAGTAGAATTTTTTCAAATATTTTGGAAAATATTGGCAGGAGGCTTATCGGTCGATATGAAGTGACTTCTTCGGGTGGTTTACCTGGTTTAGGTAGCATAATAATTTCTGCTATTTTCCACTGTCTAGGGAAGCTACCCATTCTAAGTATCGCGTTAAATATTATGGTTAGAAATCTTAATCCGATATCTGGCAATTCTTTGATTATCTTCCCGGTAATCATGTCATGTCCTGGTGCTTTTTTTGCGCGTACTTCATATTTTATAACATGCTTGACGCATTGAAGTCCAATTTTGACATAATAGTTTTCTTTATGTTCCGTACTATCTAATAAATTATGAATGTGACTTTCTTCTTCAGGGGAACACATCCTTTCCGCTGGTGTAAATACTTCCTTGAGATGTTTCGCAAACTCGTTTGATTTCTCTCTGGTAGTTTTTGCCCATTTATCGTCAGCCGTTTTGATGGGCGGTATGGATATTTGGGGCCGTTTTAGTTTTTTTGTAGCTTTCCATAGAGAATAATCTGTAGCGTCGGTTGCTGTAAGACCTTCCAGATAGGATTGAATCCCTTTATTTTCCATTCACATAGGATATTTTTAATATCTCTTATTGCTTCGTTCAGTTTTCTCTTGAGTTCCTTGCTTCGAGTATTTTGCCATTCTTTACGAATGCGTCTTTTTTCATGTATTTTTTCCTGAATCCAGCGGGGAAAATCATCTGTTGAGTGTGGTTTTTTTGACATATTGGGCGTGGCTTTTTTCACTGCGGAATGAATTTGATTTTGAAAGTGAATAACTGCGGTGTTAAGTTGGTCTTCTGTTTTCAATGGTATATCACATTTCAAATTTTCATTTAAGATATGTCTAAAATATTCCCAATCTGTGTGACGGTTACCGAGTGTAAATTTACTGGGTTTGATAATTGGTTGTAGCAAGCTGTATTTAATAATAACAGGTGAGTGATCTGATGACAGATCGAGGCAAGATTCTGCGCTCAGTCTTTCGATTGGAATTCCTTTCACTACGCAGAAGTCTATGAGGTCCGGTGTTTTTCTTCTATCTGTAGGCCAATATGTTGGTTCACCAGTCGATAGATGAGTCAACTTGTTGTTTGCCATACTTTTATACAGTTCTCTCCCCCTGGGTGTGGCCAGTCTAGACCCCCATTGTTGGTGTTTGGCATTGAAGTCCCCACCTGCGATGAATTTATCCGCTTCAAGTGTTCTGAAGTAATCGTCAAAATGTTCTCGTTTAATCGAGTGTTTGGGTGGGCAGTAAATAGCCGATATATATACATAATTATTTGTATCTCCGACAGCAATTGTGGTTGCTTGGAGAAAGTCTCGATCATATTTTTCAGTGAGATGATGTCTCACAGTGTTTTTAATTATCACCGCTGTTCCGCCATGCGCAGTTCCATCGGGGTGATTCGTCGTATATATAGTATACATGGGAATTTTTATGTAGCTTTTTCGGTAAAGTGTGTTTCCGATATAAGCATTATGTCAATGTTTTTTTCTTTTAAAAATAATTTTATTTCTTGGCTATGTTGTCCAAGACCGTTGGCGTTCCAAAGACATATTTTTAATAATGGAATCATTTTTTATTTAGGACAAGAGCTGCCATGATCTGTGTCATGTTGTCCATGGTTTTCATGACAAGTTCAATGAGTTTGTCCATTTTAATTATTAAATTATTTATAATATTGTCTTGTGGTTTTTCGGGAGTTGGCTCGATATTTTTGGTGGCTTGAGCATACGACTTTGGCATGTCATTGGTTTTGAAAGTTGTAGTGTTAGTCAAGTTGTTTGTCTGTTTTGAAATTATTTTCTTTCTTAATACGGGGAATTGGCTTGTTTGTACCTTTTTGCGTGTTTCGCAACCTTTATAATTTGCTGGGTGATTCCCGTTGCAGTTGACACACTTCACATTGTTGTCTCTTGTTGTTCTGTTGCAATCAGTTGTTGCGTGCTCACCTGCGCACTTTACGCAACGCGGAGTCCTGTTGCAATATTTCGCGGTGTGTCCGTATCTTTGACACTTTTTACATTGTATGACCTCTTTTTGAGGTCTTGGTGGCTCGATTACGACTTTACACCTAAGTATGGTGTCAATTTTGAAAATTTCTTTGTTATTCTCTTTTTGTCTCAATTCGCAAAGAAACATAGGCAGTGGGGTTTTGTTTGTTTTTTGCAACATGTTTGTTATTCTGATAACATCATGGCCGTGGCTTGCGAGCTCTTCGCTTATTTCGGCGATATCTGCCGTGTGGTGAAGGTTTTTTATTATAGCCTTATATGATCGGCTTTCTTTCGTCTGATACGAATGAAACTCGGTATCTCTATTTTTTAAACCTGTGATTACAGGTATATATTTTTCAGACTTAGTGATCTGTATTTTTACTTGGGTTTTACCCAGCTGTTTAATGTAGTATGCTCCTTGAGCTACTTGCTCTAAGAAGTCTGTCAGTGGTTTGATGTTCTCTACTGCGTGCACAAATATAGGTGGTGGCTTTGGCGTATTTTTGCCAATCGCTTGCTCCTCTTGTTTGTCTTCTAATTGTTGAAAGCGATTTGCTGTTGGCACAGCAAGCCAGTTCTTATTTGGGCATGCCTGTTTGGCTTTACTGGCAGTCTCCGGACTGGATATTCTCTTTGTTTTTGTCGGGGCTTTGATCCAAGAATCTAGCGTATTTGTAGTCGATGCGGCAACAGGACATTGATGATCCAGTTCCATTGTCTTGTATATAGTGTGGAGAAATTACAGTGTAATATAAGTGAACAGTATGATACCGGACAGGAGAAATCGAAGCAAGACCGGTTTGGTGGTTGTGTCACTTGTGCACTCGTCACTTTCGAACTTGCGACACCATGCGGGAGCACTTTACTATACGTCTTTACTCAACGGTGGTATACACGCAACTATATGTGTATTTAGGGTAGAAAAATGATGCGAATCTCGGTTATTTTAAATACTACCTAAAAAAATCTCGACGACCTCCACACTAAAATAATAATGTTAATAAACATCTCATTAACATAAGTTTTTTTTTAAAAGCAGTCTGGCTTCAAAAAGCTATTTTATTTATATTTAAATTGACATTAATTTTAAAGTACGGCAATTTCAGAGGATATAGGTGTGCATTGTAGTATTGTTCTTTTTAGTTTTGCTCGAAATAAATTATTTTTTCTCAATTATACAGACTTTTTACAAAAAGTTAGTATAATTGAGTTGAGTGACTTCACAAACAACATTTGTATGTGACATAATAGGACAAAGAGCACCCACACGTCATCAAAACCAGTGTCGGTTGGTAATAAAAGTGCCGTCTTTGTTTGCATTTGATGATGATAATAATTCCAGTTTCAGGCACCGCAAAGAAGTTTTTCGGCAGCTTGAAGCCATCGTACTAATTAATTAAAAAGTTTCAGGCCAACGGCCAAATGCTTGGCTTAGGCTAATTTTCTCAAACACAAAACGGACAGGCATGTCTTGTGGCTACGGTTTGACGTTTCGTTTAAGACTTATTTTATTATGTACTTATAAATGTGTTATTTTTATGTTGGGATTATAAAAATACATTCATGTTATTATTAAATTCAACCGCGCGATAATGCAATTATAATATTAATGTCGAAATCCCGGATATATATAATTGAATATTGCTATTAATATTAAGCCAAATAAAAGCGTTCTCTAATAATAATGTGCTTAAAATACAATAATTATTTTAAGGACAAATAATATAATTTACCAGCGTGATACTACAGCTCAGGGGATAAGACGCGTGGCTACTAATACTGTGGTCATAGGTTCGAATCCCACTCAAGTCAAGAATTTTTAAAATTGATTTGATCGGTTATTACGACTGGGAGATCGGGAATAATATTAATAAAATCCCGATCGATCGTCTTGATCCAGGTTTACTCTGATTTCCTGGATTGTAAGGCAAAAATACTGAGACGATTATTAAGTTGGTGTTCTGTGTAACTAGTAATAGTTAAGAACACCGACAGACAATTAACACGTTGTGTGTATAAAAACCTCCTCAATGAAAGCTCCATCAGAGATGTAGGTTCTCTGGTATTCCAGACGACTGTGTTCTCTTACTACTAACTATATATAAATAAATACTACTAACTATATATAAATAAACTATATTGATATTATTTGGTGTACATGAATACATTTTAATTGTATCTGTTGGTAATATTTTAAAGTCAGACAAACATTCCTCAGGATTCATCTTACAGTCCAGTAAATCGAATAAAACATGGATCCAGGCGGTTTACCATGATCTTAACAATATTATTCCCTATTTCCCAGTCGCAGTAACAGAATTTAATTGAATTTTTGTAGAATTCTAATCCACGGCTATTATTTATTACTCTGATAGTTATAGCAAACTACATTTACTGCATAAATTAATTAATAAAAAATAACATCAAATTAATTCAAACGTCAAAACTAAAGCAAAGAGTTAGACTAACCACAAGGCAAGGTATAACTTTGAGAAGTATTTATTAAAAATTTATTTTTTACTCTCTGCTATAGAATTAAGCGGCCGTATTCAATATAGTAGTTTAATGGGAGTGTGTGCATGAGGTGCATATGCGTGTACATTACTACCAAGCTCTAGTCTATTCATATACGCACCATATCAGCTCTAGTACGACTCACTAATACACTATTATATTGAATACGACCGTAGGAGTAAAAACATCTTGGCCCTCAACTTGTATCCTTATGTACTGTAAAATCCTTTATAATGGTACATCGATAAATCTCAAGTATACAATATTTTTATCTTGGAATTCGAATTGTGGTTTATTTTAGTTTTTAAATATGAATAAATGATGATTTTCCCTAGTGTGATTGTTATTTATTAAGTGCAGCGTTATGTGGTATTCAAGCTGACCATGGCTCGGTGTAACAATGCATCGTAGTGACTTGTCAAGCTGTTTTGTGGTGAGAAAAGCCCAGTTGGGAATGCAAGAGAGCTTTCACCAAATGACACAATCTTCAGTAATTACGTCTCTTCTGCACTCTGCACTGTATTTTAAGCATTTCTATCCTGTGTTCCCCCCTACAGTTATTATAACAACTGGACCCACATCCACAATACCAACTAATCCCATCCCCTTTGTACTATTTGAAAACATTATATAAAATTAAGCGAGGACATTCATAATAAATAAAAGCCAACGAATTAAAATAACACAGTGATCATAAAATTTTACTATACTTATATCAATATGACTGTTGAGGTACGCCTGGTCAGTTTCAGCAGAATAAACTATCTTTTTTCCTAACTTACTCGCTTTTTAAGCATACAACATTCTTTTAATGAAACTTTCTTATTTAACTAAATAAACAGCGTGGGGGCCTTCAGGGATTGACCAGGCCATCGTGGCCTTTACGGGAGTATATAGTAGAGGTGGTTTCCCAGGCTACCTACAGTGATGAGTCCTTCAGATCTGGTTCGTTACGCTAGATCTATCAAATGACACCATTTTCCCGGCGCCTTGGATCGAGCTTGAGAGTCTTATAGAGGTATTCACTAAAATGCAGACATGATAGTGTCGATAGTTCTGTCACTCTTATTTGATTAAAGGATCTGTCAAAGTGGAGAATTACAGCTGTCACTGTCAGCATGACAGCTGGATTACTTGATTTTGACAGCTGTCACTATCAAATTCAATTATTTCAGCTCTCAAAATTTAGTAATGCTGCTGTCACGATGACACTGACAGCTGGAGTTCTCCACTTTGACAGATCCCTTACTTCAAAACTATAAACACTATCATGTATGCATTTTAGTGAATACTGCTGTTACTCACTAAAACGTCACTCTAACCACTGGGCCACAAGGTGGCTCTTGTTAATTCTATTTTTTGTGTTTTTTTTCTTTAAAATACAGAACTCGAGTTAAAATAATACAGTGAAGGCAAATGTTGTTTTATTTATACATCCATAAAATGCGTTTATAGGATGCGGTGAAATGTTCATCCATTAAAATGTGTAAGGCCCACCGACAAAAACGAAATCATAATAACGAAATTCCGCACGGAGTCGAGATTCAAATTGAAAATAGAGCAGACAAAGGCTGTTGTTGAGTATATGGCTAGATGTAGAGGTAATAATGCCCACTTTTGTGTTGTGAGGAATATTAATTTTACAAACAAACTTTTGATAACGGCAAAGACTCCCAACTTGAACAACTTGGCTTTGGTCCGCCCACCAAATACTAGGCACTGTGCGCCGCGCCGCCTCGCTAATGAAACCAAACCAACTCCTTCATATAATTATTCATTTAAAACAATTAACAAGACGATGAGGCGGCGATTAAGCCGGTGACACTAACACCGAGCTTAGAGATGTGAAATGAAATGAGGGAGATTAACAATCTACAACCGTAACATTTATACGCGACCAATTACACAATTCTGAGACACTTGATATTTCCGTATTATTATAATAAAGCACATAAATCTTGATAATATATTCGGATACTACCTACTTGAACGGACTCGGATTCTAAAAATGTGGAATCTAAGTGTCCTTCACAAGTTTCCCCCATTCAATTATATCTATCCCCAATATTCCAATTGCTTAGACTTTATTTCTTGAATACCTTATAAAAAACATCCTCTTATCCTTTTCTTCTTTAATTGTCTATTTTACTATCAATAAATTAGTTTATTGAACTCTATTTATATTTATTTACGCCCTGAGAGGCTTTTGAGTGATCTTAACTATTACTAGTTACACCTTACAATCCAGGAAATCAGAGTAAATCTGGATCAATACGATCGGGATTTTATTAATATGCATTATTCCCGATCTCTCAGTCGTAATAGCTAATCATATCATTTTTTTTATTTGAACCCATTACCACAGTATTTATAGCCACGCATCTTGTCTGCTTAGCAATTACACTATTTTACCAGAAAACAGAAAAGTTTCATATTACCATGCGTCCAGATATTGTTTATGATGATAAGTATTTTTTTATTTGAGAGAAACATGCGAAATTAATATTTTATTCATAAGAAATCGCGCAGGTTAGAATCCTGTCCTCAGCGCCAAGTTTCACATTTGATTTTGTCTGTCTCCACAGTAATTAATTATTTTAATTTATTTTTTGTTTTAGTTTTATTCATAGTATTAAGTATTTGTAATCATATTTTGAAATTTTATTGTATTATTATTATTATTATTAATTATGTATTATATATGTGTATGTATTTTAGTAGTTCTACTAGTGGGTTTTTGTTTTTTTTTCCATTAAATATGTTATTACTTATCAATTATTTTAACCTTATTATTGTAACATCTAATCATAATGTATGAAAACATTCTATGTAAATTATATTTAATAAAGAAATAAAATTAATGAAAGTATACTGAGAAGCAAGTTATATTAAATAAATATATCAATCAGAATTTTCTTAGTATTATTGCCGATCTCGCAGTCGTAATAACCAATCGAATCAATTCCTTAGATTTAAACCCATGATCTCTAAGTATTTATAGCCACGCGCCTTATCCTCTGAGGTTATTACCTTTTACGTTTAGATTTACATATTATCTCTTATTAAAATAATAGACTGTATAAACAGCGGATATAAATCCATAATTGCAGTTGCTCTGTTTTTGAAATTATACAATTGAGCAGGTATATTTTTGGTTGGCTAGTGATAGTGAGAATAGCTATGAGTATTTGTCGAGCGCAACTTGCGGCACTTGGCGGAAGTCGTAAGTTGTCGTTTTGGAAAAACTAGTTGGATAAGGATAAGGGTGAGTTGAGGTTAGGGTTGAATTTGTGGAGGTGACGCATAAGGCTGTGTCTACTAGCACTACTACAGCCTTTTGGACCAACTCCAACAACTTGACCTCAATATCTCACAACCAACACCAATCCGTTCGGAAGTGCATTAAACAAACAGCCCCTATATACACAACTCTACATTCAAATCTTCATTAAATTAGTACAACTTCAAGAAAATTAATTGAATAGTTGGCGATACATAGTTCAACCATCGTTCTAATCTATCTATTTTTAAGTTGATAAGAACTCTTAACATGCACATATAGATTACAATTTATTTAATATGTATTAACCAGCGTAATAGCTCAGGGGATAAGAAGCGTGGCTACAAATACTCAAATCCCACTCAAGTCAAGAATTTTTAAATTGATTTGATCGGTTATTACGACTGGGAGTTCGGGAATAATATTAATAAAATCTCGATCGATCGTCTTAATCTAGGTTTACTCATATTTCCTGGATTATAATTTGAGTTGAGTGGATTATTAGAAATTTACACTTTATTTTTTTTAAATAATATCATTTTTGGAAGTCCATTGGTAAAATTAACTTACTCCAGGCATATTTGGTTTTATTAACTAACATGCACATACATAATTCTTCTCTATTGTAGAATTACTTTTTGGCTAGGGAAATCAATTAATTAATTAATTTTGCTTATTTATAGAAATAACCTATTCTCTTATTTTCATGTCAGTTTTGGCATTCATAATTGAAAATCCTCGTGCAATTAAATATCATATTCTATTTACGGTAAATGTTATTACAAAATAAAAATGAAATTTCAATTAATTTTAGGAAACGTTTATCAGCAAAGGAAATTGAATTCAGATTTTCATTGGAAATCGAATGTTTTTGTTTTTTTTTACAAAAAAAAAACAAGGATGGTTTCATTAAAAGCCTTTTCATAAATACAAAGAATACACAAATTTCCCCCATCGGCCGATAACGCTGAAATATTCGGAAAATACTTGCCGGCCACTCCAGTTTCATTTCGAACAAACCCCTCGAGGATTATACAAACACAGAATCTGTTTTTAAGTATTGTGTCACTCAGTATTCATGAAATAATCAACAGGGAATTATTTGTCTCGAACCGAAAAGTCCAAGCTCTAATCCGGTGATTTCCAAGTTGTGAGCGACACTGAACAAACAATCAACTAGTCTTTCAAATCCTACCTTGATTTATTGTTTGGGAGAACTTGAATATCACCAAAATACAAGTGATCAAATAAATTTTTGCACGAAGCTGAAATACAATTCGGATGATAAAGGGAGGAAGTCTGTCTGAATTGGTATTCTGAAGGAAGCAAAGATAAACATGTAAATTTAGCAGGGGTTCATTTCGGGGTGTCATCCTTTCCTCTCTTCAAATGATTCATCACAAACTCACAACACCAATTATTGTATTCATTTTAAAAATTTATATAAATATAAAAAAATATCTTTAATAAAAGGTACTTTTCATCGTTGATGTTACCGCCTAAACTACACAGTATAATGTTATTTTGTATTCATAAATCTGGCAAAAGACTAATAGAAAAAATATGCTGCCCTAGTAATAACAATATTCTGGTAAATGGACACACTTTGTACGTGCGCTCTACGCCAACTATGATTCCATAACAACTGTACTTTATCCTCGATCCATGCCTTCTTTCATGGCGTAATTTTTAAAAATTTTAGTATATGATTACTTGATTAAAATTCAAATTGATAAAATGACTACTCGCCCTCGGCATTCATTTTGTGATATGAAAAATTTTGCGTTTAATCCAGCATCCTCAATTTTTCATGTGAGTAATATCAAAGTCAACCTGCTAAATGTGGAACATGGCGTATAATTTATTTAAAAAGGCACACAGCTTGCGCCTTACAAATAAACGAGAAGGCTTTCACTTTTATTTTTCTAGCTAGTAATTTGTATATAGGTACCTACGATTCGTGGCACACGCACAAGGCGCCATATTGTACCAAATTTTCAATTTGACACGGCCACACGTAAAACCTGCATAAATATATACACACATTTATTTTATATGACAAACGACTACAAATGTGTGAAAAATTGCCCGCGAGATTCTATCGAGTGGCTCATATTGAATTTTGAGAAAAGTAAATTATAAGTATCCCTCGTTTGTTTCTTGACTGCTTAAATAATTTTATAGCCCCAAATTGCGACCAATTAAAAGTTCATAAGCAGGCTGTGATTTATTTCAATAAAATAAGTTTTGTGTTAAATAATGCCTCCCCGCATTCTCGTAAAAGGCTGAAAAATATACATAGTGGACTTTTAATTATTGAGAATATTTTAAGGGGAGGTAGGATATCCAAAGTGCTAACCGTATATTTTTAACTTATAACAATAATCCGCTATTATTCCATATTAATCCAAAAATATATATACTTTGATTAGGGTGAATAAACTTTTATCAGGATATCCGAAATTTCTAAACTGCTTAGTTATTTAATTATGGTTTATTTATTATGGAGGTAAAATAATGCATTCTCATTTAATATAAGTTCATCTTATTTATTTATTTTAAAAAAATGTTTTTAAAATGCAGATTTTTTTGGATTCAATCATTATAATAAAACATATGGTATACGTTGAATTCGCTTTTGGAAAAAAGGCTATTTTTTTCATTCGATCACATTACTAATAAATGTAAATAAAATAATAAACTTTAAATAAAATAAGCTATTAGCAATCAAATATTGCAGTGAATGTTAAAAAAGCGCGTCCACCGGTTACGAATTATGTCTGGGGCAAGTCTACGAATAACTTTTATTACTTTTTATGCATAAATAGTGCATATCAATTAAAATAGTATAATAATTTCTTTATTTAATTTAAATTTTACATAGTTTGAATAATAAAAAACATCTTATGAATTTGACTTACATACGTCTACAGAATATATAAATCTTTTTACCTACATGAGAATTTTAATAACATTTTTATTTGATATGACAGGTACCTAATATTAAATACCAAAAAGTATAGGAAAAAAACAATGTGGATTAAGATTATCAATTATAAGTAAAATATTCAGTTGGCAACGTAATATTTCATTTTAGTTATTAAATTTAGATTTCACCTTGGTTTGTGATCTCATCTTGGTAAAAAGTCGGCTTGAATATAACCGTTCATGTCAAAATCCAATAACCGTATACTTTTATATACAATGTAGTATGAATTATTGTTATCAGATTTATGGTGTCTTAAAAAGTACTACACGTAACTGTAAGAATGTTGAGGTTGTCGCGACAGACGAAAGAGTAAAACATTCACATGTGTATCGCTTTCGCATCGTCGACAATAAATCTCAGGTATTTGTAATAAATAAAAAGAGAAAGAATAACGTGGAGGTGTGACGCCTTAATATTAATAATGGGGCTGTGGTCGGTTTAATTGAAACAAGCTCCACCGCCCCTGAACATCTAGATAAAGAAATCGTATTATGGTGAGAGAATTGCTGCGTGTCGCTTGTTTCAGGTAACAACCATGCAGGACAGGTGACCTCGTATTCTATAATATTATACACCCTAACCTATTACATGAGACCCACATTACGTTTTCTTCACGGTAGGGATGACAATTTTGGACGAAAATCGATCTCCGCTGCATGTTGTGGATGAATCATTTTTCTTGGGTTTAACCTTTATTATCTTTAGGGTTGAATCTATCAAAAAAACACGGGTTTATGGCCAACACAACGCTTATCTATGATCAAATAATTTATATTTAGTTACAAATCATCAAATCAGTAAAGTTAATCCAATACCTTGCGATGCACTGATAATTAATACAAACATTTCAAAAGTTAATAAATAAATGTACTTTTTTTTAAAATTGCATCATAGTAATATAAATATTGTTGATCGAGTTGACTTCTGGGTGGAATTCCATATAAAATATATTTATTAAAGCAATTTCCAAAATTGTTGATAATATTGATCTTCTCCATAATTTAAAGAAAATTGGTATTTGTAATTTCTAAAATAACTTTATTGAGGAATCTAAGTACTTTCAACTAGTAACTTGTAGTCAAGTCTTTGATAAAAATAACTTTGTAAATTACAAATAACAATTTTCTTTAAATTTCCAAAATATTTTTCTTTTGTGACGTTATTATTAAAAAATATTTTGGAAATTATTTCGAAAAATATATTTAATAAATATTTTTTGTAGTGTTCTGCATGGTCTGGGTGAAATTTTGATTTTATTTAAACAAAGTATACTCTACTTGAACATATGTTTCATTAAATAAAATAGTTTTAAATCACACATCATAATGAATAAATAATTACAGATTTCATTATAAAATAGTGGTTGAAAAAACTTATAATTCAAATATTTCTATTTGTTATAAACTGTAAATTTCATGAAGCTATTTATATAATTTTATAATAATAAAGAGGGAAGTTTTTACTGATTTTTAATAAAAATATCGAAGGCGACATTTCCTCTCTGCTACATTTCTATTTGATTCGTAGGTATTGTATGTACATTCATACAAACTCAAACTCGCACTCAATCTGAAAAGCTACGCCTGGCTGAAAATGTCTATATCGGCAAAATGTAACCGATCTGTGAATTTCGAAAGGTTCCTTTATACTATTGTCTGGCTTTCCTGATGTACTGGAAAATAACTACAGGGTTGTACTAATTTTCAATGGACGACATTGTCTTGTAATCAAGCAAGATAAATCACAATACAGCCTCAAAAAAGATATCAGGCTACTTCGTTGGCCTGATTAGTGCCAGTACCTGAAACTGTTTATTGTTACACAATTCATCTACAAATTCTTATATTATTGACATAGATATGAACATAAGATATCATATGAGTGGCTAAATGCGTGTTTAGTTCAAGTAGCCAAAAACATGAGTTACCTGGCAAACATTATACTGTAAACATATCTCTTCATATCTTCAGTTATATTTCACAGTAAAATGGGTAAATGCATTGTTACTACGTGTCATATGGACTCAAACATACACTCAAATAGATCTAGGCAAATAGACCACTGAATGCTTAAAATATTATTCCGTTTTAATAATTATTAATGCATGAGGGCCTCTGCCAAAGTGTTGTCACAACCACTCTCAGGGGTCGCTAGAAATATGTTGAGTGAGGACGAAACACTTATGCCTTTATTGAATAGGAGAAAACAATATGGTATACACGGAAATTGCACGAATTATTTATAGGCAATGCGATTTCACTTATTTCGAAGGGGTCATGTCTTTTGCCTGGTCTAATTTTTGGTGACTCTTCAAAAACCAACTAGTGAATTATTGAGATATAGTGTTTCTTTATTTAATAGATCTTAACTCTAAGTATTTACACTCATTTGTTATACCATACATAACCTTATCCCGGTATTTTTCACAACCAAAATTCCATCCTGGTTGAATTTATGTTTTTGATAGAATTGCATGGCGGGTCTAGTGTTCTAAGGTTTGTTAAATTCATAACTGCAATGCATCTCGTTCATTGCTGTTATGGTTTGCTTATTCAAATGGGATAGCGCGCCCGTAAATAACTATTTACATCCTAGATTGGCATCCCTGGATGTTTTTCAGGTGGGGTGAAAATAGTGCAGGGTTGTCCAGGCTTGTAATTTGATACGGCCATAGTACAAATTACGTTACATGCCTTCTCGACAGGGCAAATTTGCCAGCAACGGCGCCATTTTTAAACACCGCCTCCTCGAAATATTATATGCGAAATACGACCGCAGAATTGAAAATTCAACCATATAAAACACCGTCTGTTGAATTGATTCGAGCGTAAATTGAATACTTTTTTCAGAGAAGACTTCGATTGAACTAGTTTTTAAAAATCACATTATTTCAGTACCATATATTTTCCTATCATAGAAATGCACATAACCGTATTTTGAAATAGAAAATCATAAAATTGCGATTTTCAATAAACAAAAAAAGCCAAGTCACCGTCGTTATTACACACTCTTGGCTTTCTGCTTTGCAGTGCGGAATCACGAAAAGCCAAATATACGGTGCGCTTCGAATTAAATGCTGAATAATACGAAATAAGGATGAAAAATATTTAACAGAAACCAAGGGATCTCGATTCGAAAATTAATTTAATGAAAACTCACCGAATACAAAATGTTTTCTCATGCGTACAACCAAACGGAGAAAAAAAGACATGGACAAACGAGGATGTCTTTTTTTCGAACATTTCCGACCTTTATGTCAATTTGCACAATATCCCAAAAAGTCAAATCCTTTTCAAATACGTCAACAATTTTAATAAATCTACCAAATAACAATAGTGATTATAATAAAAAAATATATTATTTTTTAGTTTTCCTGCATTTTATGAACACACATCTATTTTTAATATTGAAACCAGATGGACAATTCTGTAATCGTACGTAGGTAGTAACAATTCATTTATATTTCGCTAATGGTGTGAAAAGATTAAATTTATATTTTTTATTATATTGCCTGATTTTCTAGCTTAACCCTCTTGTATTTCTAAACCTTAAAATGTTTTTTCCACTATTAATATTCTATAAATTGTATGGACATTGAGCAAAAACTGTGACATTTCTCTATTGCTACTGACATGGAACCCTAATCAATCAGTTCCATTAACGACATAAATCAGTCCCCATTAACAAAATAAAAGAAAAACTATGAAAAGACCCTCTTTGCTATCTTTTAATGAAATCGCCCAAATGTAATCACAAAACTGAAAAATATCGTGCTCGGTAATCGTTTTACTCAAGAACAGGTGTCGTACTACTTATGCGAATTCTTCACGAATTATTAATAGAATTTCTTATCATAACGTACGAATCTCTACGCCAATAATTCTCGCTTTGGTACATATTATTATTCAAGTGACCGGGTCAACATTTACGAGCTCTCTGCATGAAATAACTTCACAATATAACAGCTTTTTTTTTGTATTTATTGCCGTTTTGTCAACGCGTGCTGTTGCAGAACTCCTGAAAATACACGATCTGATTTTAAAAATCATGAATAATTGTTTCGAATTCTCATAGTCGCGAAATTCAGTCAGTCAGAAATGTTTATTTATTTATGCTTTAAACGGTTCTTGTAAAAGAGGGCATATATAATTCATAAGTTTGAGTGTTACCGTGAAGGTTCTGCTTGAAATAGTTAACAGGTGAAGTGCATTAGACCATCTCTGTTACCGTCAACATTTTTGATACCATAATTTCTACGTACTCTACTAAAAATAAGTAAAATTATTATTATTGACATTTGACCTTTTAGTAGGAATGCATTGAAAATTGTCACTAATGATCCCAAAAAGTTTTTGTCATAGTTTACTAACTCATTATGGGTTATTCTTATTATATTGTCTATTTGGTAACCATCTGAACATACATCTCTGATGGAGTTTTTTTGAGATGGTTTTTACTACACAACAACGTGTAAATTCATTGTCTGTTGGTGATCTTAACTATTACTAGTTACACAGGTCACCGACTAAATAATAGCCTCAGTATTTAACTTATAACAATCCAGGAACTCAGAGTAAACCTGGATCAAGACGATCGATCGGGATTTTATTAATATGATTCCCGATCTCCCAGCTGTAAAAACCGATCAAATCAATTTAAAAAAATTAACTTGAGCGGTATTTGAACCCATGACCACAGTATTTGTAATCACGCGTCTTATCCCCTGAGCTATCACGTTGATATGATGGTTATTAGGTAATTTAAATGTATCTAGGTCTGGTCATTTTAAAAATTGCGTACCGGCTTTTAAGCCTGGTCCTCAAAGATTTAAACCTCACCATACTTATATATCATTATGGTATGATGATTAGCTGAATATAGCTGTCGAACTATTTGAAAGTATATTTTTTGTAAAAGTATGTCTGAGCAAGCAAAAAATCACTTATTTACTAAATTAAGTAGAAAGGGTAGATTTCACCCAACCAAATAAATCTAAATAAGGTTTACACCCTCTCAATTCCCTATATCTTTAATTCACGGAATACGGATTCGAATGGATATCACTTGATTTTTTTATCAATTATTGTGAGACCAAATACATGTTTAAAAAATAGTTTTTACTGCTTCATGAAAAGTCTGAATCTGTGAGTTATATAGGCATCAAACATTTGGAATGTTAATAAAAAAATATATTTGTGATTTATTTATATTGAAATGTCAATTACTGAACTTATACAAAAGTGAAATGTATACATTCAACAAAAAAAAACGTCGCTGTTCCAATGAATTACACGAGAAAGCCATAAAACACATTAAATTTTACTGTGGCAGCCTACAACATCGCACAGCCCTCGAATAAGTGACACAATGGAGAAATTTCAATGGTTTTTTTTTGTCATAAAAATTACACATTTTTAAAACTCTCACATTATTATCGTGTACTTTCTAAAGAGCATACGTAAATTTTGGACCGAGTGGTATTTTGAATTATGTCAAAAGTAAATATCTCCCTTTCTATTCATTCAACATCTGAAGTTGAATAATATTGAATCCCTCCACCGTGTTGTGTTTAAAATTCACACGGTTTTAATGTGATAGAATAATTAAAATGCTGTCAAATTTTAACGTCGGTAGTAAATTCAGCCATATTAAAATTGTATTATTTTCTAGCTTCGACGTTCGTGGTGTTGGCATGAATGAAGGCAAACACTGGTCATCTAATGAAGTATTTGGACCAAGAGCTCACTTTCGACCAACTCCTCAACCAGCTGCACTCCTCATTGAGGATGTCAAGAGACATGATGAAGGTGTATATCGATGCAGAGTTGACTATAGAAACACACAAACAACTAGCTTCAGATACAACCTCACTGTAATAGGTAAGCAACAGTTTAATTAAAAATATGTATATTTTTTTGTTGTAATTTCCACTATATATATTACAGTCTAAGCGCTTTCGACTACCAACATGTTCAGATACTAGTCTCTGAACATGACTACATGTTGGTAGTCGAAAGCGCTTAGACTGTAATAAAACTATAGTGGAAATTACAAACTTATTTATTTAAATAATTATGGAATTCCATCAAGTAATCAACACGATCAATAATTTAAAAATATATACCTAACACTTCATATAAAAGCGAGAGAGACCGCCGAATTATAGTTAAATAATTTATTTTTGTGTATATAAATGCAATAAATTCAGACTTTGAATGGGATAAAATTACTATGTAACAATAGTTTAATTTTACACTCGTATATGACCAGAGTAATAGCTCAAGGATAAGAAGCATGGCTACAAATACTGTGGTCATGGGTTCAAATCCCACTCAAGTCAAGAATTTTTAAATTGATATGATCGGTTATTACGACTGGGAGATCGGGAATAATATTAATAAAATCCCGATCGATCGTCTTGATCCAGGTTTACTCTGATTTCCTTATTATATTTAAAAAAAATAGTATACTACATTCTTAACAACCATGATTACTGATTACTTATTTTAATCAAAAATTTATCATAATATAAAAATCAGCAATCGCGTCTATAATATACATAAAAGTTTTTAATTAGGTGAGGTTATGCCAGTTAAAAAAATAATTAACGTACCATTGAAGTTATACATTATAAAAAGTGTCACCAATTTCCTACTTATACGTCTGATTTATCGCCGCTTGTAGACCACTGGTTAGTGTGATGAGTTCGTGAGTGAGACTCTGGGGTTCGATCCACAGCGCCGACAAAAATCACTGATAGTAGATCTAGCGTAATGAACTAGGACTCATTACTGTGGGGTGGCCTGGGAAACTACGTCTACGGCCAACCCCTTACCACCCTGCCAATAAAAAAAATAGCTGAAAAATAATTATCGTGTTTAAAGATATGAAATTGTGTACTTAAATATTGTCGGTGAATCTTCTTTGATTAAATAAATAATATACGGGTGATTTCCTATTGCAATTTTTTTATAGTTAATTAATTGTGTTAAAAATCGAAGGCCCGACATGACATGACAAATTATGAGGTTATACGCTTCTTACACATCCCATGAGAAATACGTCAGTTAGCATGAAAAAGGACGTGGCTAATTACTTGCAGGATTTCCAATTAGTCCCCAGCTGAAGCAGAACCTCCAAACATGCTTGTATTCAATTTTCCACCTCTCGAATCCCAACAGGCGAGACTTTACAATTATGAAAAACCTCACACAACACCGAGGTCATTTGAATATAAAAATTTTCCTCGTCATTACGCCTAAGGGACTTGCCCGTTTGTTTATTGTTTTGCGTGCTTCACACTGATGTGATTTTAATATTAATTCCATAATGTATCCATGTTCAACTTGACTGGGATTTGTATAATACAGTAATAAAATCATTCAAATGTAGAACTACTCAATCATGCAATAAAATTACAAGACAATAATATTCTAACAATTCATAATATAATGATTTGCCTTTTAAGTAAACATGTCTTTATGTTGATATTCTAATTGAAAAAAACACTTTTTATGTATGTTTTACAATAAAAATAACTTGTGTTCTTGTTCGTGTAATGTACAACATTTTAACTCAAATTTATTTATTTCCATATAAACGCTCAGAAGGTCTTTTTTCATAGAGAAAAATAATAGTAATAAAAAGGTAAGCAAATATGACAAGTACATATAAAAAAAGTATTAAAATAAAATAAAATAAGGTGTAGATAGCAATCATTTATATGTAACTATAATATAAGATCGCTTCTAAACAAGCCCTATATGCGGCAGAATTTGTAGAAAAGAGTTCCCCCAGGTGCACAAATTCTTTGCCAAGTCGTTGCAGCCTATTCAGTGGAGAATAAAAGAGGTAGTTAGTAGTAAATTAAATAACCAATTGTAAATGTGAAGTTTTCTATACATTTTTTGAGTTATTCATCTTTAGTAAAAAAACACAAGTGTATCAAGATAAATATTATATAGAACAAAAGGCCCGTCTAGACTGTATACTTAAATTTGGCATTTTCATTCGATGTTTCAATTATTTTTCAGAATATCTGCAAGTGATTTTCACTCACTGGCTACTTCAAGATATTTTTTCTTCTCCAATAATTGAATCTCAGATTCATTTGAATATCGTTCGTAATAGAGGTCGAGGTTTCTCTCGATTATTGGAATTAAATTCAATCTTAAACAAAGATTAGATTACACAATTTGGTATAAAAACGGACGAATTTAATTCTTGTGATAGTATACATAATCTCATTTCTATTCACAGAAAACAGAATAAGGTTGAAAGTGTTTTTAGTAAATAATTGAGGCGTTTAGAATCAAATTTAGTTGGATTCAAATCTAGAAAAAGCAGAAAAAAAGTACATATATTATGGAATTATTATTTTGTAATATCAAAATGACGGCAGTTAAATTAATGTATGATGTTTTGGTAATTAAATATTACATCTTAGGTTGAATATTTTGCATTTTTAACTGACTTAATGAGAGTGTGTGCGTGCAGTGTGTAGGCGTGCACACCAATACTACCAAGCTCTGATCTATCCGTGCACACACCATCTAGCACGACTCACTAACACACTAGTATATTGAATATGCCCCATAATATACCACGAATATAGAAGCGTTAATTTGTCTGATTCTCTTGTAAACCCAAATCCACATGTTGTGCCTAAATACTCTTGGCGTGCTATATTTGTTTGGTTTGTTTGATTATTCATATATTTCATTTCATCAAGGGAGTGGTTCGCCCAGCTTCAGCTTAAATATAGATCTGTATGTCTGTTCTTCAAAGAAGACATTCTCTTCCACCTCAGTGATAATATATTTGTATCTAGATGTATATGATACAAGTTGTGAATGCCCCCTACAAAACACTGCAGATGTCACGTAGTTGCCATTATTCTGTAAAGCTTGGGCAATTTTCACGCAATGAAAAATTCATGTAGTCTCACTGCGACAACAATGTTAAATTACACATACAATATACTCATACACACCCACATACATTATACCTATTAAAACTGTCTTCTGTCGCATTTTATTTGGAATTCTAATTCGTCAGTTTCTCTGAGTAAGACTAACTGAATTAAGTTGACAGTAATAAGATTCCCTTGTAAGGGGTAGGCTAGGCCACTATGGCCTTTACGATAGAGGTAGTTTCCTAGGCTAATCTTTCAGATCTAGTAGATCTACCAAGTGTCGGCTCCGTTGATCGAACCCGAGAGTCTCACACATGAATTCGTCACACTAACCATTGGGCCACAAGGCGGCTCTTTATTAATAAAATTATCAGTAGAATTTTGAATTTTAATAATAAATTCAATCACGAAGATGTCAATATCGAGAATATTTGAGGGGGTCATTGAGTATCACATATACATATAAGAGAAAAAAATATAGTTTTTAATAATTTTATTATTACTTAAAAATTAAAAAATATTAATTACTACTACTGAGTACTTCACAGAAACATTTGATTCCAATATGGGGTCCCAAACTCGATTCCTAAAGCACTATCAATATTTTGAATGATTTTTTTTAAATTTTTAGTTAATAATAAAATTTAAAAAAAAATCATTTCTTGTTGCGACATTATCATCCCCTAAAATATTCTCAGTTAATTGAAGTCCATCTTGTATAACAAACATACTTTTCTAGGGACATTTCTAATCATAACAATAAATGGCTGGATTCAGTATATCAACACTTAGCCTTAACCAGCGTGATAGCTCAGGGGATAAGACGCATGGCTACAAAAATTGTGGTCATGGGTTCAAATCCCGCTCAGGTTTTTTTTAAATTGATTTAATCGGTTAATACGACTGGGAGATCAGTATCGTCTTGATCTTACTCTGATTTCCTAGATTGTAAGGTAAATACTGAGGCGATTATAAAGTCGGTGACCTGTGTAACTAGTGATAGTTAAGATCACCGACAGACAATTAACAAACAAAACCACAAAAAATACCCTGGTCCGTATATATATATATATATATATATATATATATATATATATATATATATATATATATATATATATATAATATTTGCGAAAGGTATCACCACTTATTTATTTTATTGTAGTATACAATAGAAACTGTTCAAATTACAACAGTCGAGTCCGTATGAGGTGAAGTGGAGTATAATGTTGATTGGCCACATGATCTGGTAGTTTGTTTCCTCAGTGGAGATATTGTAGGCTCAGTTATGAGAGGATAGTGTAGTGTATATGGTATTTACTCGGGTCGTGATCAATAATTTAAAGGCTGGTGTGGTACAGGTGCGTACTGAGAGGCTGCGAATCCATCAATAGAGAGAGCCTGTCGTAAATTTCTCAAGGCTCGACGATGACTGATGGTCATGTGAATAAGCCATGACTAACTCCAATATTCACCAACTATACGTGAAAACATATTGCCTTCCGATCAATCCAAGGATCTCTCGATAATCAACTCGTCTTTGCAATTTTCATCGCCCCTTCAGCAGTTGTCAAAAAATCAACTTTTATAATAAAACAAGGAGTAAAGTAATTTGTTACATGCATTTCTTCATAATCATTTACATTTTATCGTGGATTCAATACCTAATAATAAAACACACAACTTTTTGATAGTCTGCGGTCCTTTCGGCTAATTTGTTAAGCTTGTGATTCCTGGGCGTGTGTCGCCGTAAACGTACACCGTAAAGACGGTAATAGAGTTGCTTTGCTGTAATTTTGATCAGTTTTTTTGTTAATTAGTGCCTTGCCCGAGGCTCAGACGAGGCATTATATTAACGTATGCCTGGAAATCCATTACTTTAGTCAACTTAAAAGACTATATTTTTATGTAGTTTTATTACATAAATACATTGTTCTTTTGTTTATGTGTAGATATTTTTTCAAATAATATTTTATTTTTGAAATTGACTGGCCCTTTAATTTCAATTAGGAAATACAGGATTTTTCAGTAGTAGTAAATCATATTATGAATAAATTAGTGGACACTTGTACATACATATATAACTTTTTTAAATTGAGATAATAATACAGATCCATAAAAACTTATAGATTTAAATATGCTCTGGGAAAATATTAAGTCTCCAAAATACCAGAAAAATATATAACCCATCTAATGTTGTATATAAAACATCATCATTATTAAATATTCTTCTCTCTAAACCGTCATGGACACACAACAAGTATTCTCTTACCCCTATTTTTTACAATTTATATCTTGTTTTTATTTTTTTTAAGTCAATTTTTATGTAAAATTTTAATATCTTAATCCTTTTCGCCGTTTAGAAAAAAATTTGGTCCATTCATCATGTTTTGTATGACCGAATGTACCTTCGTTTTATGGATCCATAAATCACAACAAATGTACAAAAAATGGTTCACACGATCATCCTACAAGTACTGCATGGAAAAAGGAAATAATCAAATTAATGCGATGATTAAGTGAAAACCAATAACGTAGAAACAAACAAAATGGTTATTTAAAACAAAACTATACATCTGTGTGAATTGTATGGAAGAAAGTACTTTAAATATTGATTTAAATTCCCAGTGGATATTGTGATATTTAAGAAACAAAACTTTAAGATAATGTACCATAATTACTTGAATGTAAAATACTGTTATTAGAAAAATTTGTGTAGGTACAAAGTCCAAGAACTGAATTCCTAATTAAAATAACAAACACCCACTCAATTCAACCTTACCTCATAATTTTGTTACTCAAATGTGAGGTGAGCTGGATGAATTATTTATAAATTCCACATAAAGTTTTAACAGTATCGTCGGTAGTTGGTTGGCGTTTGTTGCGATAGTTGAAATAATTAATTTTACCGAGCCACAGTAGATCTTGACGCTCGTTTATCTTAAAGTTGGTTTAACGACTTTAAGTTGTTGTGATACGGTGACATCTGATGAAAAGGACACTCGCGAAAATTTGGATAAGCCCTTAAGAACAATTCCTAACTTGGAGTCAATTTCAGGATTGATTGTTTGGTTATGACATTTGATTTCAATTATGCTTATGACATTTGAAAATATGCTTCATTCAATCATATCAAATTCAGCTTGAAGTATTCTTAGACACATCGCCAAATTTCCGTTGGAAACTATTATGAAATCTGTTAATTAATATCATCTGTCTGATTGGTTTAAAACTATGTAATCATATTCTGGCACCCAAAATACTAATTTCTTTAAAGGGCGTATTAATACAATTAATTTATAAAGATTTTTATGACATAAACGCACATGCGTATTTTCATAATATCTTTGAATATTTTGAGTTTGGTTTGAATTACTTAACCTTTTCAAAAATTAATCTTAACCCTGAAATATTATGGCTCAAATTATTCTTCTTATATTATGAACCAATACTTCGGTTACCTAATATTTTAGATAGCTTTTAGGAATCTGAACCGTTTACACACTAGTAAGTCTTTTGCAAAAGCATCGTGTAGTCATGTCGGGCTTAAGATTAATCCATGACCCTTCACGCATTTACGCATCTTTGCTTCTCTTTATTGTCCCTTTTTTACATAACGGTGGGTTAAAACGACAGAAATTGAACTCAGTTTTTCCCGCTTGCGAATCAATAAGTTCTCCGTTTCGTGACTTGAAATAATTATCTCACCATACAATTATAGCGGTGGGAGACAATTGTCAAGTAAATTTAAATTGGGTTTGTTTGCATTGTTATTCTAATTTATAAATGGGCTACATGGTCATGTATACAAGATAAAATTAGAAGCGTAGCTTTTTAATGAAAGCACCTCCATCCCATCGTTTGATGTGCAAAATCAGGGTCTGTGTGAGGCTTGCGCACGGATACGAAGCCTCGCGAGGAACAACTAATCAAAATAGAGCCAGTCTATCTCACTCGCATTCATTACGTGACACATACACACCTCGTCTACAAAGGAACCTCTATCTATCATTATTCACATGTATGACAAATGTAGGAATAGTTATTTTCAATATTTCATACTGGAACAATTTGAATGAGTTACACATATATCGCCTGCTCCAGCTTATAATATCGTAAGTGCAAAAAAAATCTGAGTGCCCTTAAGTCTTTATGGAACTGAGCCACATATTGCATGTATGAAACGTGAAAAAATGTTGATTTTCAATCATTATTTAACCTATTAAGTGGGACTTTTTCGAAATAGTAAAATAGTCCTATTTGACCGGCAACTAATGTAGATTCATCCATTATCTATAACACATTTCATTTCTATGTCAATAAAAGGTATTTAATCGAAAATTGTTAAATGTTATAAATAATAATTAATCCGAGTGACACATGACAGGCAGTGTCAAAAGATTGAATAAGTCACTCAGTTCCATAAAGACTTAAGAGGACATATAATTTTTTTGCACTTATGATATTATAGGCTGGAGCAGGCTTTATGTACGTATATACAAGTGGAAATATTAATTTAAAAGCGCCAAAAAGTGGGAGACGATAATGAACTTGCCACCGAAGGCTTCGTATGATTTAACGCTCCTACTGTTTATCTGTCACTTCTTTTTTATTATTAAGAGAAAACAATCGTCTGGAATACCAAAGAACCTACATCTCTGATGGAACTTTTTTGAGAGGATTTTTTTGACACAACAACGTGTTAATTGTCTGTCGGTGATCTTAACTATTACTAGTTACACAGGTCACCGACAGAGCGGCTCTGCTCGATAATCTCCACCAGTACTTACCTTACAATCCAGGAAATCAGAGTAAACCTGGATCAAGCACCTGAGATCGTTAATATTATCATCACTTTTTTTTAAATGTCCATTAACTGATGTAATACAAAATGTGTGTGGTTCTGATTTAGTATCAAAACAATATTACAAGCGCAGTGTCGTGAGAGACGATGTTGCCAGTAGCACGTCGCGCGCTCCACTGACGATATGACTGTTGACGCCCCGCCCCTCGCCGCTGACTCCTCCCACAGCCGCCCCCACCCCTGCTAATTGATACGTTTCTCTTTATTGGATGTCTTTATTAGAGCGCCATACGTTCTCTTCTCAATATAATATATTCTTAAAATATTTTCATATAAACTCACTTGAAATGTTCGCATGCAGAGTGACGACTTGACGAGTTGACTTGCCGAACAACAATGAGTACGGTTCCTGTGTATTTATTTATTATTATACGAGAAAGACCGCAACAACTGCACAATTGAGTTGTAAACCTGTCACTATTTGTTCGGACACAATAGTCAGAGGTGTTCAATCACATTTATGTCCCATATATCATCCACCATGGACACTTCAATAATATATATCAAGTTGACGACCTCTGCTATGTTAAGAGCCTTAACACTTCAATTAACTATGCCTACACTCTCCTAATATTATTCGGTAAACCTACTTTTTTATTATTTTAATCCAATACTTTCAAGAATAAACTATCCTATTTGGTGGTTTTGTAATGACCTCCTAATTCGTTCTATACAAAAAGCATACTTAAATAAAATAATGACCAAATAGTGAAAAATTTAAACATTTACAAACATTTTTTCTATATAAGCTTTTTGAGAGGGTTTTTAGAGACAACATTGTCCGTTAATTAATCTTAACTATTACTAGTTACACAGGTCACCGACTTAATAATCAGTATTTACCTTACACTACAGGAAATCAGAGTAAACCTGGATCAAGACGATCGATCGGGATTTTATTAATATTATTCCCGATCTCTCTGTCGTAATCATCGATCAAATCAATTTTTAAAAAATGACTTGAGAGGGATTTGAACCCATAACCACAATATGTATAGTTTATTATAATATAAACTTCATTTTATTAATAAAAATAATTGATTGATAAGAGTACATACCCAAAAGCTGGAAACCCATCGGTTTTATTTATTTTTTTAATAATATTATATTCAAATAATCAATAATTAGACACGTTTCCTTCAATTGTTGATAGAATATGTAATAATCGATAGAATATGTAATAATTTAATTTTTAAAAAATTGACTTGAGTGGGATTTGAACCCATAACCACAGTATTTGTGACCATGCAATTAGTTTTATTAATATCTTCATTTTATTAATAAAAATAAATTGATCGTCAAAAACATTCAAAAGCAGTAAAACCCATCGGTTTTATTAAAATTATCAAGAATTGAATATAGTCATTATTGATAGGATAGAATTTTAAGTAGTATTTTTAATAGATTTAATAGATAAGACTTAGACTTGAAAATTGACAAGATTTAATAGATTTGTAATTGTAAGAAGACTGTTTATTGGTCAAAAATTGTTTCTTTATTATTTTATATGAACAGTTGACAGTTCTCAAAACAGATATTTATGGAATATTTACTAATTTCAAAATAAAAACACCCTTATTGATTATCTAAGAATAAATATTGAGTCTTGTGATTGTTGTTGTATAATTTATTATGACATGTATGTTTTGTGTGATTGACAGTACGACTAATATTGTTCATTAGATTGTTATATAATAATAATGAATGTTAATGTTGAATATGGTTATTTTTATATAAAATATTTTTCAATAAGCGTTCTGCTAATAATATATAGTTAGGATATTCAATTATACGGTAGTGTAGTCTGTGTATATAATGGGTATTACATAAGCGGGTTTATCCTGGGCACATAACAGATAAGGAGTAAATGTTTTAGCATCGTGGCGCCGCTAAAAGCCAATAAAGAACTTTTAATTAATTACATTTAATTTGCCCGAGGCTAACACACTGATGAGGCCCCGCCCATAAGCATGGCGGCCCGCCCCTCCACGCGCTTCTATTGGCCGCGCTCCAGACTCCGCCCACCTCTCGCCAGCGGTGGGGGGAGCGCGACCTCTCGCTCGGTTTTAATTAACAAACCGGCGATGATTAAAATTTGTTCAATTATTTATATCGAATTTGAATATTGGACGCCGAGACGCCATTCATTCCACTGCTGATTAGCGTCGCGACGCCTCTTTTGCGCGTGACACGCGCCGATATTTTATTCTCTCAATAACCTCATCGTAAATCATTGATCTTGTGTGAAGATTGTGGGTCATTTTTTATATTATTTCGAAATCAATGCTTTAAAACATTCTTATACATCGTTAAAACGACACATTAGACGTATTTTATAATAAATTATTCAATCAATTAGATAATATGTATAATTCTAGAGAATATATCAAACATAAGACCAGATTTGTTACATTTGAGTAGACTTGAGATTTTTTTCGTAATGTCAAAAATAATTTTAGTGTTTAACATTCGTCTTTGATACTATGCAACTCATTTAAAATATTATGTTACAATATAACCAATCACAGCCGTTTGCGGTAAGTTAATTGTCCTCTACACGCATAAGTATTGAGTGCTTTTAATTGTAAATTTGACTACATGTGTCAGTTTCTTCAGCAAGTGAGCTACTTAACTCGAGAGTCACATTTTAAAAAATTGGATGGAATAAGGGCGTATACTGGAATTATCTGTTTCAATGTAATCGAAGTAAAACATCCTATATTTTATAAAATGCTCATAACGATGATTTAGAAATGATTTTTACAAAGGCCGATAGATGATTTATTTAATAGAGTAATTTTACAGGAAAAAGGGCGTATTATATTATCCGCCCTTATTCAACCCACTAGCTCAAATATAACTCTCAAGCAAAGTAGCTGAAGAATCTGACCCTTAGTTATGGACATTAAGTCAAATTTACAATTAAAAGTACTTATGCGTGTAGAGTAAATGCACTAGGCAACTCATTTAAAATATTGTGTTACCATATAACCAATCACAGCCGTTTGCGGTGAGCTAATTCCACTCTACCAACACAAAATTTCAGAAAGTTTGGTGGTATAAGGGCTCTTTATTAAATTGTCAGTTTCGGGATAAAGGAAAATAAGATAAAATAAATTTTTTTATTGGATTTTGAGTTAATTTAAAAGAGCAATTTTACTGGAAAAGAGCGTATTACATTATCCGCCCTTATTCCACACAACAGCTCAATAATTCTTGTCGAGGTTGATAGTTCACTGTTTGAAGAAGCCGACTACAAATAATTAATTTGGAATTATGACAATATGCCGTATAAAATAGTATTTTTTTATATATTTTGTTAATAATTCTATTGAATGTGTATGTTTAATATAATAATAAAATGGTTGTGAATCCCTGGTAAGTGGCATAATGGGATGTAAAGTGCGACCGTCATTTGCAGAGCGCCCCTGGCTTACTCTTCACAACCACCCCAAGCCACCCACCCTTAAACCTCATCCCTTTACACCTCACTAAATATAACTCTAACTTTACCTTCACCACTATCCTGGGAGTCTGCTCTGCTCAAAATCAATTTCTTCGGCGATCATCTAACACCTAAAACACTGACCTTAAATCAATATACTACTTTTCCTCACAAAATATATGATTCTTAATACATAGATATAAACATTAGATATCGCATTGCATATACATAACCCGTGTATTGTTGCACTCTTCTATTCGATAAAGGCATACATACGTGTGTCTTCCTCACTCAACACATTACTAGTGACCACTGAGAGTGATTGTGACAATACTTTGACAGTATGTTTTCACAGTGTTTGTGATTTTATTCGTTGATAGTACATTCAAATATAAGATTATAATCTAACAGTTTTTTTATTCAATTGGAAAATGTAATGTAATTTTCAATATCATAATTATGTATGTCTGAATATTAACACTAGAATTAAAAAAAAAACAATTTCTTGGGCCCTTAAATATGCGATAGGGATAAATAAAAAAAACAACCCTAAAAGGGCGATTGAAGGGAAATAAATGTTAACAAATCCTTAACGGCGGCACACACAATGCTTCTTGTATTTCCGCCAATGATAAAACGAGCACTGGCGATACCACCAATATATTAGCAAGCCAAACAACTGTATGTATAAATATCGATGTGACGGAACAAGTAGACAAGTGTAATTGTTAATAGTCAGTTTGTGTGAATTCTCAATAGAAGTGTACATCGCTCTTCATTACTGTTGTTTAAACACTGTCAATCACCTTGATTACAATCAAACACAGCTGCTTGGTCTGTCATCTTGATATGTATACATTCAGTTGCATGGCCTGCTAATATACTGCGTCTAATTAGTGAAGATGTAGAATTAGATTTAATGTGTACTGCGCCTTTTTATCATGCTGGGAATCAGAGTTAAACATAGATATAAACATTAGATATCGCATTGCATATAAATAATTCGGGTATTGTTGCACTCTTCTCTCCTATTCGATAAAGGCATAAGTGTGTCTCCCTCACTCAACACATTTCTAGTGGCCACTGAGAGTGGCTGTGACAATACTTTGGCGATTAAAACGCAATAATATTTGAAACATGTTAAAGAAGTAGTGTTTGGTAAAAAGTGATTTTTTGCTACGACAAGGTCATACAATTATATTTATTTTATTTATATAAATCCGTCCAAGAAAATGACTCTTTATTTCATATACTTTTAGATTAATCGTCAAATTTAAAACAGACTCAGAATGAAAGAGATATTGTATGCTTTTATTGGTTTACAACTACTAGGTATATGGGTTTTTTAAATTATTATAAGCATACATTTATAAAGTCCAAAGTTGATATCATTAGAAAATATAATAACTTTGAAATAATTCACTCGATTCAAATTTTGTTTTACCCAATAAATATTTTATTTAGCTTTAAACATAACACTTTGTAATTGTTTTTGTTAATGTAGAGTCTATTCTTGTTATTTGTTATTAAATCTTCATATCTGTAAATTTGGGTTTTTCCCATACTTTTTATTATTTAATATTAAGTATCTCCAATGTCACATAAAAATGTTATTTCTTGTTAATTATAGGTAAAAATATTTATATATTCTGTACACATAAGTCTAATTTATAAGATGTTTTGTATTATATGAACAATGTAAAATTAAAATTAAATAAATTGTAATATATAACTTCTATATCTGATATATTAGAATTTAGTTCGGCTCTATATGTGTTTTAGATTTGACATTCTCTCTACAAACATTCAAGGATCATCAAAATTTTGTAAAACAATTAAATATAAATGCGTCGTATAAATATTTTACTATCTTTATGATTCAACTCCACCCCCTTCCTCTTTATGTATTTGATAGACCACCCCCTTAGTATCATATAAAACCTCCCCCTTTATCTCACCCCCCATTTTCCACCCCACTGAGGCTCCATCTGCTAAGCATCCGTCTTTCCAAGATGGTGACCACACGATCAAAATTTAATTTCCATTTCCATTCGTACATTGTTTGACTAGAAAATATTGTGAAATTTAATAAAATATAGGTTTTATTCATATTTTTTAGCTGCAGATAATTGGTTACTGTTATAAAATAATACAAAATTGACTTAAATTCAAAATTACGTCAATTTTA